>ML777531.1:1688592-1707120 GCA_009831015.1 Picea engelmannii | reverse complement strand
TGATGGTCAAAGTACTCTTCAACAATATACTCTTGATCAGGCTTAGAAAAAGACAAGACATAATTGCAGATAAAACCAAAGATGTCTTGAATGCAATTTGAGCTTGAATACCTGGTCTTTCTAGGCTGCTTGGTCATGCTTCAAGTTCTTCCTCCAGTGGATTCTTCGAGCTGGCACTGTCTGGAGATGATTCGAGTCGCCAGGTGAATGATCTTAGCCTTCTTGTGTCTGGTCACTGTCCACCATCAGTGATCAGATCTGGAGCTTTGAAGTGTACTACTGGGGAAAGTCCCCAGTATGGTCGTCATTATGTTAGCGCTCTGTAATTTGCCTAAGGCTGTAAGGCAGTCACAGAGGCAACATCAAAACCACTTCGAATCTTGGATCTAGCCCTCCAATACTCAGAGAGGGATCTCTCTGTCTGATATAGCTTTGTTTAATAGGTATTAGGCTAGTTATGCAAATGTGGGGTTGGGGTTTTTAAATGTTTGTTTTGGACAGCAAGGAGGGCCATTGGGCAAATGGGGTTTGCACTTGAATATGTGATTAATTCTCAGATTTGGACAAAGCTCTTACACAGGGCAAGGTAGCGTAAATATTGGATCGAATTGAGTTTTAAAAGAAGAAATAAGGGAGGAAAAAAACCAAGCCAAGGAGCAGCTAAGAATTCCTTGACTGAACTCTTTAGATGAATAACATAAAGATTGTCAAAAGGACAGATGCAGAGTATCTGATGATAAATTCTACTCTGCTTACTTACTTCTGACAATAAGAACTAAAAAAACAATGGAAAGATGACAGGAAAACACTTTAACAGAGGAAAAACACCACCAATACATCCACACAAGAATCCTGTAGCAAAAATGACATGTCCATCATTGATTGATCATTCAAAAATTACATAAAGAAGTTTTTATGGCCAAGCACAGCCCACAGTCCAGCCAGGAACATCACAGGTCGAACCATTTTACATCAAAATCTTCTGAATAAATAGGATATATCATCCCAATAAGTTTCGAAATTCGGTTTAACCGCTTCGGCCAAAAATAGCCACCACTCCCACAAAATTTGGAGCTTTCTGCCATGAAAGACGGACCGGTTTTCTGTGAAAAAGGGTTCCGAATAGACGTGATTTTCTCTTCGATGATTAAACCTGGGTGAGAACTGAAAAAGAATATTGTAGATGGGCATGTGCTGGACAAAAACCTCCTTCGGTTTCACCAAATTCGTCCCCAGCTGGCCGTGACAGCTCCTGCAAGATCGGGACTGTAACGGAAAATTGAAAATCTGGAAAAATAGGCCTCGGAGATGTCTTCGATTCTTCCTTCTCGTAGCCCCGTTACAAAAACTCAAAGAGGTTTTTGTTCTTCATCCTGTGCTGAGAAAAAACCTCTCTCTGATTTTTAAAATCCATCTCCATTTGCCCAAAAATCGATCTGAAAGAGGACGTGGTAAAACAGGCAAAAATGGCAAGACAAAGGCAAAAGTGGTTTTTTTCGTGAAACGCAAAATTCCGAACACCCCCCTCTCGTTAAATCGTGGATGGTGAGCGGGGGTCCGGAATTTTTATTGACCGTGGATTTATTTTGATTATATTTATGATGGAGTGAAAAATCTTGGAGTTTAATGAGGATTCCGGACCCCCCCCCTCGTTAACGTCCGGAAGGTGAGGGGGGGTCCGGAAAGTCTATGAGCTGTTTGATTTTATGTGTAATGAAATGGATGGGGGAGTTGGTGTATGGAGATGCACGGGTAGTGTGAGTGGAGTGTGATGTAAGGGGGATGGGGAGTGGAGTGTGACGTGAGTTGGGGGTGAGTGGAATGTGACGTGAGGTGGGTGAGGGGGAGTGGAGTGTGACGTGAGGTGGGGGTGAGTGGGGTAGACTTAGGTTTATTTTGATTTATGTTATTTTGTTTTTTATATGTTTTTTAAATGTTTTTTAATATTGTTTTGTGCATGTTTTGTTTTGTATATTTTAATTTGTTTTTTATATGTTTTGGTTTTTGTTTACTGATTTTATGTTTTTCTTTTATTATATTTTATTTTTATATTTAATTTGTTTTATATTTTTATATTGTTTTTTGTATTTTCTTTCTATTTAATTTTTAATTTTTTTATGATTTGTTTTATTTAATTTAAATCTAACTCTAATTACTAACTTAGATTTTTAACTTAATCAATAATTAATTAATTAATTAATAATTAATTATTAACTAGTTGTTTATTAATTAATTTAACATATCCTAACTACACTAATATTTATTATTACTTTAATCTAACTATCCTATTGTTCTTTTGTTCATCCTAAGTCTGATTATGTATGGATGGGTGACGGGCGAGAGGTTAGTCAATGGGGCCACAAGACAAAGGAGTGAAGGCGCAGCGGAGGATGAAGGATGCAACAGAATGATGGAGGATCGGGCGAAATGGATGGAGGGGAAAAAGGGTCAACCGAGCCACACTTCGTCATCACGAGAGAAACGCCAAATCAACAGTCAAAGAATCGAGTCACCTATAATTATAGGACCCCAACAGACTCAAAGAAGACACATAGAATGACCTTGTAATCAATCGAAAGAGAGACAAATGGATTTCCCAAACCAGCTTCAAATGATAAATAGAGGGTGTCATGTTCAAGAGCGACACTTACTGCCAATTAGTACGACGATGAAAACATATCCCTTTCCCAAATTTTCCTCCACCATTTCTGGCAAGTACCTCTTTATTTTTACGCAAGCTTGAGGAGGATAACATATGCTTGTTGATATAAGCTCATCCTTCGGACGAGTCCCTCGAAGTATGTTTAACGAACCCTAAGAAGGAGTGGTTCGGTCCCATCACGGGTCTGTCAATGTTTGTTTAACAAGTCCAAAGATAGAAAACTCGAAGGTTTTTCAAGATTATAGAGTTTGGAAAAACACTTAAAAGAGAACTCTCTCAGTTCTTTTTTTGTAAAATAGTCTGGATGAGACCGAAAAATAGATAAATTATCGCTCACCAAACGCGTACTTCAAATACTTTATCGAGTGTGAAAATAACAAGGTCGTTCGGCGATCTTTTCATGTTTAGAGAGTCTGAAAAGAGCTTAAAGAGGACTCCAAAGGGGTTCATTTTTCGTATAACCTTGTTGAGCCTGAAAAAGTGATAAAAGTATGCTCGACCACGTTCTCATGTATTTACGAGCGCAAGAACGAACAAAAACGACGCTCGAGGTTTTATGTAAAAACCATAAAAAAACAATAAAAAACACACCATAATGAAGAAAAACATGTCCATACCCTTGTATTTAATCATCAAAGTCATTACACTCAACATGACATTAGGGATTAGGTTTAATCAATAAATAATCATAAAAACCCAAAATGATATAGTAAAAGTAAATAAAATGAGTAAATAGTCTTTTTTACCATATCATTTTACATTTCCACTATTGAGCTCCAAAAAACCCCTCTTTTACCCTCCGAGTTTGGCGTCAATTTGCGGGAGCTACGAGAGACCATTCAACGAGCCGTCTGCAACATTAAGGTAAGCTCTTCGTCCTTGACATTTTCATGGTTGGATTTTGTGATTTCATTGGTTAAATGTTTAGTTTTAACTTGTTTTTTCAAGCCCTACATGCGCGTTGGCATTCTCGCAGGCAGGCCATACGGGGCCTGCGAGAATGATGCATTCTCGCAGGTGAGCCTTAAGCCACCTGCGAGGTTCCCGCACTGTGAAAATGGGGCACCTGCGAGAACCGCAAAGCCCAAAAAAAATTTAAAATTATAGCCAAAGAAAAAGATCCAAATCATGAAAAAAGTTATTAATCCTCTTTTTATGTTCCTTATGCAGATAATTGACCAACAACATGGTGCTTGAGTGGCGTGAAAGAGAACATGAAAAGGATAATGCAATGGCCGAGAATCATCCTCCTACCATAGTTACTTTGAGAGACTGTGGGCTCTTAAAATACTTTCGCATCCCTGGCATGAGGGCCCAGGTCAGACTATTAGAGTACTTGGTCCGTATGTGGGACCCAGATCAGCAAGTGTTTTGTGTGGGGGTCCACACACTGTTCTCAGACATTGAGGACATTTACTTTTTGACCGGATTGTCCCGACGAGGATACTATGTGAGCCTGACCGGTAGTAGAGGTGGTGGGCTACCGATGAGTGAGTATTGTCGTATACACTGCCTACCCGAGGCCAAGAGAAAGAAAGGAAAAGTGGCTATCTGGGGGGTAACAGACTTGACCCTCCGTACTATCCTTTTCACTATAGTTCGGATGGCTGGGAGTTCTGCTCCGCATATGGCATTACAGAGTTACTTCCATTACGCTATTGAGTTTACTGAGCCTCGAGTGTTCAATTGGGCAGATGCAGTGTTGCGCAATATAAAAAGGTAATTGACCAAGTGTAGGCGTGGCAACCTTAAGCAATTCAAGTATGGATCTTTGCTGGTATCCTTATTCCTAGAGCGGGTCCCATTACTGAGGCTACAGGTGGAGTGGAATTTACTGGCTCCTAGAGATTCGCAGATGCTGAGATGGTGTTGGCTTATGGCCCGGCACGTAGCAGGACCTATCATCAAATATGATGATACGTTTTTTTACTGGCTTCAACCATAGATGTTGATGGTTGATGACTACGCTTATGTTGGGCTGGATTTCTGAGGAGATCTGGATTTGGCATTGCCCGAGGACGCTCAATGGGGGGACCTTGGTAAGAAGCACACACATTTTCTATTTTTAAATGTTTTTGAATTTTTATCATATTCAAATGTTTTTGTTTTATATGTTCATCCAAAGACTAACACAAAATTGTTTGTTGATAACACAGATGTTGGACCGTATATACCTCCTGGCACTTCTCCTATCCAAAGGCGAGGAGAGGTAGTAGCACCACCACAGTATGCTGAGGATTATCAGGTGGTGGAATAGAATTTAGAGGGTCTGACAACAGACATTCCAGATATGACTCTGGAAGAGGTTCCACGACGCGATCAGCGTCACACTGTAGGGGTATCAGCATCTATGAGTCGACTGCTCGGTAGAGTTGCTAGAGCAATTGTGTGTTACTGTGAACGTCATCCATGACGTCACTTTGTACAAGCTATAAGCTTCCATTTTTTACATTTTGGTCTTCGAATAAACTTTTGTAAAAAACTATTTTTATCGTTATATATACAGATGGCTTCTACCGGTTTACTTTATATTGTGTGAATTTTGATGTGTTTGATTTATAAATGATTCAAATGTCTGTCCAATACATAATTAGCCAATGCATCTGTTAATGTATTTAGACATCTAGGAATATGTTGATATTCAATGTGATCAAAATAACATTCCAAGAGGCGAATTCGCAAATACACTCATAATAAAGTAGGACTTTGAATAGAGTAGACATTACTTAACTGTAGTACCACAAGATGCGAGTCAAGTCGCACAACCAAATGACGAATTCCGAGCGAGATAGCATCAACCAATAGTTCAATAACGGCGCTATACTCTGCAATGTTGTTGGTTGCACGGTCGAGGCACACACCTCGTAAAGATACAAGTTCGTTTGTTGGGGTATAGATTTCCCACGCAGTGGAAGCAAGGTTTTGAGTACTACAACTAGCACCATCAGCGAAGCCAATATAGGGTAGTGAAGACTCCAACATCTGGAAATCAAACACAACGTCACATAAGGGCAGAGACCGTATAATGACAAAAGAAAGCTAAAGTAACACACACAAAGTATGATACATTAAAATACAAGTACTTGTGCACAAATGATTTATGCATAGTACTTCTTCAAGTACAACCCATTCCTGGGTTCACTCAAAGGGATACCATCGTAATATACCAACTCATATGCTCATTTTTCCAAAACTCGGCGAACGATATAAGGACCTCGCCACATGGGTTCGAATTTCCCAGCTCCTAACAAATCTCGATCATGTTCATAGAGAAGAACAAGATCACCTTCAGAAAAAACGCGAGGCTTGACATGCTTGTCATATTGGGCTTTGACACGCTTTTTTTGGGCTTCTGTTACTAGGGTGGAATCACGTCGAGTTTCGTCTAATCGCATTAGATACAATGGACATTCTTCTTCGGCAGAAGTATTGGGTAGGAGCTCAACAGCTAGCTTCAAAGAGGGTTTCTCGCATTCTATAGGAAGAATGGCTTCCATACCATAGACTAACCGAAAAGGCATAAACCCAGTAGCGGATTTAACAGATGTTTGATACGCCCATAATGCCGAAAACAACATTGTGTGCCAACTTGTTTTATGAATTCCTATCATCCGTCGAAGCATAGTGATGAGAAATTTGTTGATCGCTTCGACCTGGCCATTAGCTTGTGGATAATAGGGTGTTGAGTTATCATGATGAAGACCCAACTTTTTCGTAAGTTCAGACATCATAAAATTCCTAAAATGGCTACCGTGATTAGTGACAATAGCTTGGGGAACACCAAAATGAGCTATGACATGATTAAAAAGAAACAAGGTTGCAGTCTTTCTAGTATTATCGAATTTCGGCATCGCCTCAGCCCATTTCGTAAAGTAATCAACGGCTACAATGATGTAACCATGCCCCCCGGCCGAGTGAGGGTGACATGTCATGAAATCAATGCCCCATTTCTCAAAAGGACCAACTGAGACCAAAAAATGAAGAGGAGCAGGATGTGACCAAATTTTCTAATTGTAGGTCTGGGAGGCATGGCATTTTTGAACGGCAGTAATGCAGTCGTTAAACAAAGAAGACCAAAAATATCTTGCGCGTAAGATCTTCTGGGCAGTAGCATACCCAGACATATGACCACCACATGCTTCAGAATGGCAGTCATTCGGCGCTTTCTCGGTGTCATCAAACGTTAGACAACGTCGAAAAACAGAGTCAATTCCCCGACGGTAAAGAGTATCCCCGAGGACAATGTATTGAAGAGCTTGATAGCGTATGCGACGTCGTTCAGGACTAGACAAAGCAGGGCAAAAAGTCTGGGTTTGGAGATATATAATGATATCCCCATACAAAAAATCATCAGTGCTAATAAGGAAAAGAGATTCATCAGGTAATGAATCCACTGTTACCTTTTCCGTGGCAGAGTAAGGAAAATCGCAAATCAACTCAGCAAAAACTAAGGATTTCTTAGACGTGGCGCGATCGAATTCCAAGTCAAACTCCTAGAGTATGACAATCCATTTGCAGTATATTCCCCCTAGCAATTGACGTGTCAAAATGTGTTGCATAGGGTTGCAATGAGAAATCACCGTAGTTTTCTGTGAGAGGATATAATGCCGGAAGCGTTGGACGGCTTGAACGGCAACCAAGGCCAGTTTCTCAACATGTTGATACTTGATTTCAGTTGATGTGAGACTTCAACTCAAGTAGTAAATAACATGTTCGTCGTGTGCATCATCCTCTTGGATGAGAACCATGCCAATAGTGTACTCTGAGGCAGCAAGATAAAGGAAATAATCACGACTATAATCGGGAAGAAAGAGAAGCGGAGCTCGCGTGAGGGACAACTTCAAAGTTTCAAAAGTATTGTTGGCAATGGTATCCCAAACGAACTCTGAATCTTTCTTTAACAGTCGTGTAAAACCACGAGTTATCTCGGCGTAATTAGGGATGAAACGACGAAGAAAGTTTGCTTTCCCCTGCAAACTTTGCAACTGACGCAGTGTAGAAGGAGGAGGGAGATTAAGAATCACCTCAACCTTAATAGGATCCACCCAGATCCCTTGAAGCGAAACGATAAAACCTAGAAGACGGTCGGATTCTACGCAAAAAACGCATTTATGAGGATTTAAACATATACGATAGAACCGACAACGAATGAAAATGGCTTGGAGATGAGTGGGATGATCGAATCGGCGCAAAGAATGAGCTGGTAAATCGTCCAAATAGGGTTGAACGATATGATTTATATCATGAAAAGCATAAGACATAGCACGTTGAAACGTCGCGCTAGCGTTCTTAATACCGAAGGGAATTTTCCTATAGGAAAAAGTACCCCAAGGACAAATAAAAGCAGTCTTATGTTGGTCCTCGGGAGCAATGTTAATTTGATTATAGCCGGAGAAACCATCCATGAGAGAGAAGATTTCACTTCTGGCATAGTCATCGACAATCTGGTTGACGAAAGGGGTTGGAAAGTTGTCTTTTGGACAAGCTTTGTTAATATCCCTATAATCAACACATACATGAATATTGTCGCCTTTCTTGTCAATAGGGATGGGATTGGAAACCCATTCTGTCAGAGCCACGGGATAAATAAAGTCGGCTTTCAGAAGTTTCTCAACTTCGAGTTTGATAGCAGCCACTTTGCATGGGTGAACTAGAAGAAGGCATTGCCGGACGGGTTTAACGTCGGGGTATGTTTTTATCTCATGTACAACAATTGTAAGGTCGATACCTGGCATTTCTTCGTAGCTCTATACGAATATGTCACGAAACTCTTTGAACAGGGATGTATATGTGACTATTTCGTCTTGGGAACAGGAAGCTCCAATATGGACATTTTCGATGATTCCAGGTTTAACGGATATGTCAATGGGAATTGTGGGAGAGATATTACTGAGGTTCCCTTCGGCAAACACATCATGTGCAGATCCGGGAACGGTCGAGATGACAACAACGGTCGACGGAGTCAAAATCCGTTGGTAGTTCTCAAGAGTGTGTTGTTCCAGAAAGAGTATGGAACGATGATGCCCATCGTCCCAAGGGGTTTCCTCCATGACGGACATGATCATCTCGTCAGTGGGAAAGATAACATGAAAAGGATCGGGAGACAACTCATCAAGAGAAGAAGTAGAAATTGTCGCTGATTGAATGGCCTGATAAGCGAATTCAACCGGACTTAACGGCATTGCGTCGCCGAAACGAAGATGATATCCAGGATCAGGGACTATCCAAGGGTCGGAAGACACAGGAAGTTCATGAGGCACGGTGGAAATCATGTGGATAGAAGCAACAGATGAGCGTGGAACATCAGGCGGAGGAATGGGGAAAGTATCCATTAACGAGGAGTCCTTTAAAAGGCCTACACCAACATTCTCATAACTCGGCAGGGTTTTAGCAATAAATGGTACGTTGCCAGTACGAGTATCGGAATTGAAGAAGGCGAGTTGGTCAACGGTGACAACCTTTCCTTGATGAGGGAAACGTACTACACGGAAAAGTGTTGACACAACGGCGCGCATGGAATCGATCCAGCTGCGGCCAAGTAGAATATTATAATCAAGGGGAGCATCAAAGACTTCCACTTCAACTTGGACCATCTTACCTTCTAGTGTAATTGGCAACGAAGGAAGAACACCGTAAGGCTTAAAACCAGAGCCATTAAAGGCTTTAAGAGTATTTTGTGATTCATTCAAAGGAGGAGAACCAATGTCTTTCCAACAAGTAAGATACATTACACACGTCGAGGCACCCTCGTCGATAACAGTTCGGCAAATATTATTGTCAGAGACAACAACTTGTATCTGGAACGCAAGTTGAGGGGGTAACCTTGGAATATGATCTTCCAAGTCAAAGACTATTAAATTCATATATGTTGGGTCAATTCCACCTATAGCTTTCAACGGTGCCTTTCGTTGTGCAAGACAAGACTGAAGGACTTCAAGGGCTGACATTATTGAAGGTGCCTGGGCCAGATCTTCAACAATGTTGTAGTTCTGGGCCGCACGCGCATGAGGATTGAAAGCCGATTTTCGAACGACACCCTTAGGGGGGGTCGCAGAACTGTGTCGAGGCTCGATCGTTCGAGATGAAGAGGACTGTTTGTAGGTGGATTCGGTGGAGCGGGTTGTACCAAAGCAGGAGGTAAATCGTCAACCTTCTCCTTAGATGGAGAATAATATTTGGCTCGAGTCATGAGTGCAACGTTGTTCTGCTTAGAATCACCAGTACACATCAAAACATATGATGTGGTAGAAGTAGATGGTTGGTCATGAATGACCAACTGAGCTTCTTGTTGAGACGGGAAGGGTTGTGACAAGACAGCCGGCATAGATGGTTTCGGGGTTCCCTGAAGGAACTTAGTGACCTCGGCACGTCGTGGACAATCCTTCGTGTAGTGATCATCACCACAGATAAGGCAAGGGTATCGGGGTTTGCACTTATCCCGGTCATCAACAGGAGTAGTTTTAGGCTACTCTGCTAGATTATTATTTTTGCCCTCCTTATTCTTGCCTCTCCCTTTTTTCGATTTATTTTTACCGGTCGAGGTAGATTGAACGGCGTTCACCTCAAAAGTTTTACTGGTGGGAGTGGCAGGAGACGGAGCATTTTGAACATTAGAAGAAGCAGACTTAGGGTTTGTACTTGAAATAGAATGTGATTGGGTTTGGGCAGTACCAATCACATCGTCAGCTGCATGTGAGGCAGCTGGAGTAGTTGAAGTGTTGGAAGTACCAGGACGAGGTAACTCAAGTAATAAATCATAAAGTGTTCCTGTTTGTGAATAAACAAGATCAAGATATTGAGCACCACTTATAGCCTTCTCTTTCATGACAACGCCACCCATGGCAATGTCCTTAGCGATTTCATTCACAAATGATTTTGTAAACCATTCTGCTAGTAACGGATCAGGAAGCTCAAGTTTAATGAGACGGCGCCTCCTTCACTACTCATGGATATGATTCGATATATGAGTGCCTTTAGTCTGTTTGAAGGAAGTCAAAATCTCAGTCCCAGTATCATAACGGATCGATAACTGGTAATGTGTAAGAAAAGCCATAGCTAGGGTGTTGAAATCAGAAAAGAAACCTCGTGGCAATTCAATATACCACTTCGCAGCAGAACCAGTAAGGGTTCGTTGAAAAAGACGTAAACAAATAGAGTCATCCATTAACGAGTTGGATGAATACCATAGGTGAAAATTCATAACGTGATTGTTCGGGTCCTCTCCCACTTTGTCGTCGAATTTAGGAATGTTTGATGGAAGCTTAGATGGAATAGCAGGCCATTGGGGAGAGTGACGAATAGGATCGTTTAGAATCCTAAACAAATCTGGCAAATCCAAAGTAGCAAGAAAAGGTAACTGTCGATTCACCTGCGGGTACTGGTGACTTTGGGGTGGAAGCCCTGTTGGCAAACCAGTAGGACCGTATGCAGTCTGCCCATAGTGGGAAGACCCAGACTGATTCGATGGTGGTTGGAGAGGATAGTAGCTCGGGTGATTATAACCTTGAGCGGGGACATGAGTTTGAGCATTCATACCCCAAATAGGATTTGGTATACCTGGATATGGTTGGCCTATAGTAGGGACAGGTTGTTGTTGCCCCCTAGTCGTTTAAGAATTTTGTATCATCTGATTCCAATAATGAGCCAAAGAGGGAGGTATATTTTGTCCAAAATGTGGGGTTGGTCCCCCTATCGCGGGTGGTGTTCCAACCGGAAGTTGTGTCCCAATCGAAGGTTGTGTAGTAATTGGAATATGTTCGGTAAGAGGAAGTGGAATCATACCACCTTGCCCACCAACGGGAATCTGCAAGTTTGGTGTAATGGATGGTATAGTGCCACTAGGATTAGGATTGCCAAAAGGAAATTGAGGGAGTGTCGGAATAAAACCGGGAATAAGGTGCCCAGGAAAAGAAGGACCACCAGGAGTACCAGATGGGGTTTGCGGAGGTGTTGGAACAAAAGCATTCAACAAAGCATTCAACGCATGGTATCCGGGTGGTAGTGTCGAAGTGACATTGGGTGTTCGCTGGGTGTTTATAAGAGGAAGAGAAGCTGCAGGGAACTCGGTTGGGACACTCATAATATTTGCAAGATGGGCCATTTTGGCAGAGAGAGTAAAGTGATAAGTGGTATTCAACGATACAATATTCGTCTCAGAAAACACCGGAGGGTTGATTTCGGAGACCACAGGCGAACCAGGACCAAAAAGGGTCCTTCGGAAATCACTTGCAGACCAAAAAGGATCTTGGCCTTCTATGCTGGGAAAAGGCCCAACGGGTGATCCAAAAGAGGTAACAACTAATTCTCTGGAAGAATTTAATCATCTAAAAGGGCGTTGAGAATCACTAGGAAGTCGAAAATCCTCTCGAGTATTTGTAATTCAAAAATTTTCAAGAGAGTCAGTGCGTTCCACTTGAGGTGTGGTAATGACTGGGACTTCACTCTGCGTCGGCGAGCCTCCAAGTGTGGTTGTGGGAAAGGGTTGTGAACCTTCCATATGTTATGGAGATAAACCCAGCATTCTACGTGAACGACGTGGAGGAGCTATTGTAAACGAGTGACAAACTTCGCGAAGAAAATCCTATGGTCAACTTCGAGAAACAAAAAACACGCGCTAGTAAATAAAATCTAGGAAGCAATCACCAAGCAAACAAGACCTTCTAATTTTGAAGCCACTAGTAGGTGATGAAATCCAACATCGCAACAACGAGACGAGAAGGGGCGGGGCTAGGGTGAAAAAGTTACGTTGACGACCTGCTTAACAAACTTACACCCTGGTGCAAGCTCCCACACATAATCGTGGGTGTACCCTCCAAGGATCCGGAGTGAGTTTGGTCAACGTCAATTCCAGGTACCGTGAAGACTTTCCCCTCCACAGTCACCTTGGGTAAGAACCTAGAGAGATAGGCCACTAAGGTCACCACCAACAACAAACAATCCTGGGGGGACAGTCGACAGTCTGATCCACACGCAAGGGCAGGGTATCTAGCCCGAAATCAACTCAAAAGGCTTCCACTCATCATTGTGGGTATACGTCCGATTGATCCCCGTAATACATGCAATCTCTACACTAATGTCAACAAAGCAGGGTGAGTAATGTTGCCAACATCAATGCGACCTAGTGCTTGACCCTTGTGTGAGAAGGGCTTCCCAGGACAAGATGTTGCAAATGGAATTTAACACTCCCTAACACAAGATGCTATTGTGTGTTTTAAGCTTTGGAGAGTGTACCTCTCTTCCTATTCCAAAGCGCTAGCCTAGCTAAATGTTGGTGTAAAAGAGCCCTAGAAAAGAGTTACTAGATAAATTTTATGATTACGCAGTGTTTTTAAGAGCTGTTGTTTACTCAAAGGTAACGGAAGTGAAACTTATGTTGTATGACTCTGACCCAAAAATGCAAGGATGAGAATGAAATATATCACTTTTCGTTCAATGAATCCTATGTATGGGAGAGAGAAAGTTTTCTAGATCAACCATGAACTACAATGCAAAATTTCCTTTGAAATGCAAACACAAACAATCACGTATGAAATGACAAATCTCTATTGTGTCTTTTTCAATACTTCAACAAGCTCAAAAATTTGATTTTCAATGTTTTGTAAATAACAAAAACAATTTTATGAAAGAAAAACTTTGTTCACTTTTCAAAAAGGACCCACACTGTGACAGCGAGAGTACTGAAAATCAAAAACCAAATGAACAAGCAATAACAAACACCCAATCCACTCATTCAATGAAAGCAAAAAATAAAGAGCAAACCAATGTAATCTTCTCAAATGCAAAAGAAAAAATGACTTTTCAAACAAAGCAAATGATAAAGACCAATTACTCAACTTTCAACCAATCATTGGTTCTAGACTAATCAAACACACTTAGAATCTGAAGTCAAAGAAAATGGTTTTGCCTGGAAGAGTCAAGAAACAAAGGTCAAGCCACAAATGAAAAGAAAAGCCTTGAAACCCTAAGCCTATTCATGCACGCAAACAAAGACAAAAAATATATCAATCAATGGTCCAAGAAACTCATAAGAAGTAATCAAACTAATCTGGGCAGTTGGAAAAACCAAAACTCAAATCCAAATTTTAAAAAATAATGTTCGCAAGCAGGCTATATAACACAGTGCGAGAATCATTGATTCTTGCAAGTAACCCTTTAGCAGGATGCGAGAACCTCGCACTGAAACCTAAAGGCAGAGTGCAAACTCTACCTATTCTCGCAGGCTGCAATGGAGTACAGTGCGAGAATTCCTGAACATAATCAAAAATTTGAAAAATGAAGCAAAAATGAAAAAGACCTCTGGACCCAGAGGGTCTATCAGGATATCCTGAAGACTCAGAGATTGATAGGACAGGAGAAAAGTACAACCAGAGAAAATGGCCACAGAAAAATATCAAAAGCCACAAAGAAAATGGGATTGTTCCCCAGTGGTGTCGCCAATTTTGTTATTGGATAAATCCGTAAGTGCAGACACAAATCGATCTCCCTAGATCCACCTGGATCTAGAACAAAGCAAGACAGAATAATACTCTTTCCCTAGATTTTGACTATTGAATTAAATAGGAGGCAAGAACAAGTTACATACCTTATAATCGCTTCCTATGGTCTTTGTTACTCCTGCATCGCTCCAGTGCTCTCGTGCAGTCAAGACCAAGACAACACAAACCAACCAAAGTGAAGAAAGCACAATCTATTCAACAGTCAATCTATGTATATGATCAAGGAGTTATACAATAAAGTGGAAATAGCTTTATGGGAAAGGGACATATTACTGTATCATATTA
Organism: Picea engelmannii; assembly: GCA_009831015.1. NCBI lineage: Eukaryota > Viridiplantae > Streptophyta > Pinopsida > Pinales > Pinaceae > Picea > Picea engelmannii. Next base: position 1,692,678 of record ML777531.1, on the reverse strand, counting down.
ATGGAAAGTAAAGATTACAACCTGAGCCTTGATGTCGCAAACTTCCTTTCGATGGCCCTTGACTCTGACACACACACTTGCTCACTTGTATGAAGAAGATCAACTCCTTAGGATGAACTTGATGGAGTCTTTAAGTTGTTGTAGCATCAGTGCTTCACACAATCCTTTTCACCAATTCTCCAATGAATCTCTTGCTTGTTTGCCTCTAACCTTTTCCATGAGAATTCCCTCAATATATAGGAGAGAATGGATTAGTTACTTGGATAAGAATGATCCCAAAATATCAGGGAATCCAGTACTTAGATAACCATTCAAATGACATCTCATCCTTCTAGAAGATTCCCTTCTAGAAGCATCGAGAATTTATCTTTTTCCTTGCTTAAGAAAGAGTTTGCACCCTAGCAGTTCAACACAGTGCGAACTTCTCACACCCTGGCTTAAGGCATCCTACAAGAATCATGCATTCTTGCAGGCAAATGTATTAGCAGCCTGCGAACCTCCTTCAAAAATGATATTTCTGGAAGGAGAAGAAAGTAACTTTTCTCAGGAGAAAGTTCTTATGAAGAGCTTGAGTACACCATCATCCATACATCATCATGATGACCAAAATCATGGGTAACATTGAATAACCCTATTCCACTTAGTGAAGGGATCATAGCAGGTCTTCCTATAGCTTCCCAAGTTCTTTTTGTCATGGAATTCACCTGTGTTTCCTCATCCAAAACACAATCAATGTCGAAGTCTCCTATCCTTACTTCGATGCGTTCTTTTCCTTAAATATTTATAATAACCTAACATGTCGGTGGTCATTCAAGGTGTCTTTCATCTGCAGTAGCATATTTTCTGATTCTTTCTGGGGTTCTTCTATATTCTTAGTCTCTGGATCTCTTTCAGGGTTTGCTTGTTCCATATTCAGTGTGTTAAGTCTATCAATCATTCTAGGGTAATCTAGTACTTCATGGTCCATAGCCTTAACAACAGAGGAAACTAGGTTTTCTCCCAGGGCATTCCTTAGCAAGATGTCTTGGCCTTCTGCAACTATAACAAAGAGTTAATCCTCTCTTCCTCCTCAATGATCCCGAACTTTTCCTTCACTGGCGCTAGGATCATGGTGGCTGGTCTGCAAAAAATTCTTTCTAGGATCCTGCATCCATTTGTTAGTCCAAACATTCTTTCTATGCATAGGTATAACATATCTATCATTATTCTTATCAAATCTATTCATATCAAACTTTATTTCATCTATTAATGCCCTAGTTTTCAAGCTAGGACAAAATCTATCAAGCATACCTAAATTCATGCTTCAGAAACAAAAATTTCCACTCATCTTACTTCTATAGAGCACAAAGCTTTCAGATCTAAGATCTTTAACTATTCTTACCTTTATCAGAGCACAGACCTTACAGATCTTACCTCTTTCTTGCAGATCTGACCTTTCTTATTTCTTGGCACAAAGCTTCACAGGTCAAGTAGAACACTGCGTGCAAAGGCAACGGATCTACGCATAGAGTTTATTTTGCACAAAGCTTCTTCTTTTCAATTCCCAGCAATCATAGTTTCAGGTCCCGGCAACGGAACCATTTTTTGGCACAGGGTTCAACGCTGAAGAGCGCACCAACAAAGCCCTAACTACTGGCCCTTTCAGCAACACTTGTGAAGTAGATGAAGTCTCACTCGAGGTAGAGGCGGGGTGGTTGCAGGACTCGGATGTCTGCAACCTTAGCTGGGACACAAATCTGTAATTATAATGCTTAGCAATTACCTAACATAGATTATCCATCAATATTCAACCCTTATGACACTTCGCAGATGGCACAGATCATCGCAATATGTACTTAGATCTAAGATGATTTGGCACTCAGCCACAAAATGATAGCTTAACTTCAGTAGATCAAGCACTAAGCATCTTGTATATCAGACTTAACATTCATTCATAACTCATAAGCACAAAGCATAACTAAATCTATCTAAACACATCAAGGCATACATCAGGTCGAAGCACAAAGCACAACACATAGAGTTACTGTGGTTCACCCCCACCCTGGGGCTACGTCCACAAAGTCTTCTTCTTTATTAGCTCGGTCAAGCAGTTACAGCACATAGCTTCAACAAGCCTTACTTCGCCTAGGACAGAAGATCTACGCAGCTCGCTATATCCTTCTTCCTTGCAATTCAGCCAAACTGCAACAACTTGCATTGAGCTTTGCAAGCTTCTTACAATCATGCACAGAGCACTTACAATACATATCTAATTACTAGCACCAAGTTATCTACTATACATCACATAGATGTACCACTGTCTTTACTTACATTGCCTAAGTATCTATTTATAGATTATAAAATGGGCCTAAGCGTGAGTAAACCCATGGGCCAACATCCCTTTCCCGTTACATTAACCCAAAAACCCAAAGAGGGACCCAAAGTGGGCCGAGATCTCATGATCTCTGCTTCGCGTCGCGCTCCATCTTTGACAGGCTGTTGAAGTCCCAAAAAACGGTCAAATATGACCAAGTATTCACCAAAACTTGGTCAAGGGACAACATGCCTCAACCTTTAGACGATTGACCATGATCCCTTTTGTTGACACGATGAAACCTAATAAACGACCCGATGTCATAGAAAAACTGCACTTGTTTAGATTCAAGCAAATCTGATAGTAGTGACACCTCTCAAAGATCAGTCATAAATGGGTGGGATGAACCAATCTCTTACGATAACATGATGTTAGATTATCTAGGTACACCTCGAATATGTGTTTGAGGTCGTGAAAAGTGAACGACATGGCCCACATAAAAGTAGCTCCAGCATTATTCAGGCCAAAAGGCATTTTTCGATACGCGAAAGTACCCCAAGGACAAATAAAATTTATTTTATATTGGTCCTCGACCTTGATCTAAATTTGATTATACCCGAAAAAACCATCCATGAAAGAAAAGACCTCACAACCCACACATTCATCGACGATCTGGTTAATAAATGGGGTTGGAAAATTATCTTTCGGGCAATCTTTGTTCAAGTCGCAGAATTCCATATATACATGGATCATGCCTTGCTTCTCGTTGATAGGAACAGGGTTCGATACCCATTTCGTCAATTGCACAGGGTAGATGAAACCAACTTTGAGGAGTTTCTCTACTTCAGCCTTTATCGTCGCTACTTTAAAAGGATTGACCGAGTGAATCTTATGTCGAACTCATTTAACATTAGGATAAGTTGTGATTTTGTGTTCAACAATTCGTGGGTCAATGCCTGGCATCTCCTCATAAGACCAAGAAAAAACGTCACAAAATTATTTAAACAATTTAGTGTAGATTTGAATCTCTTCAGAAGAGCAATCCGCTCCAACGAAGACATTTTCCACGATGCTTGGGGTTTTGGAGATATCGATAGGAATCGTCTTATCAATACTTGCCATGTTACCCTCGGCATATATTTTGTGTGTATCCAGAGGGTTAATGGGACAAGGGCTATCTCCATTTATGGTCATAACAAAATATCCTGCATCTATTCTCCTTAGCTCGGGTAAGAAATAAAATCCATGATGAAGCTCATCCCAAGGTCTGTCTGGCCCAGTCATTTCCTTCATGATTTCCTCATCAGAGGTCAAGAATAATTCCAAAGGGTCTTGAGCGGTGAGAGAGTCTTGAGCCCAAACACGCTCGAGAACAGAATCTAGCTCTTGTGGGGAAACCAAATCAGGGTTGGTCGAGGCTTGCTCGTGTTGGTTGTGGAGCCTGATTATCTTCCTGATTTATAGGTCTTTTACTTCTAGATGTGTTTATACCCCATGAATTATTTACACCCTAGAAGTATGTACACTCTTCCACGCGGGGGAGTGCAGAGGGGGGATACCCCCTCTGCGGGGTCTGGGGGGCCTATCCCCCCGGCTGGGGGGTCTGGGAGCAAGCAGGCCCCCAGCGGGGGTTCGAGGGCAGCGTCCCCTGAAGCAAAAATTGCCTTGTAAAATTATATTGTAATTTCATTGTAAATATGGACCGTTCATTATAAGGTCGCAGATCTAACGGTAGAGATTATGTTAGGGTTTTTTGCCCTAGAAGGCAACCCTCTTTTATGAGGGAAATGTAT
>ML777531.1:1614603-1678757 GCA_009831015.1 Picea engelmannii | reverse complement strand
CAGGGATATGTTGATTCAGATATGGCAGGTGATAAAGACAGCAGGAGGAGCACCACAGGGTATGTTTTTACTATAGGTGGAACAACAGTAAGTTGGATTTCGAAAATGCAAAAGGTTGTTGCACTTTCAACAATAGAGGCAGAATATATTGCTGCTACAGAGGCTAGTAAAGAGATGATTTGGTTACAAAGGTTTATGGAGGAATTGGAAAAGAAGCAGAAGAACAACAAGTTGTATTGTGACAGTTAGAGTGCCATTCACCTTGCAAAGAACTCAACCTTCCATTCCAAGACTAAGCATATACAGTTGAGGTACCATTTCATACAATCTGCCTTGGAAGATAGACAATTGAAGCTGGAAAAGATACACACTGGCCAGAATCCTGCAGACATGTTAACAAAGGGAGTAACCAGGGAGAAACTGAGTTCTTGCTCAGTTTCAGTTGGTCTTCAAGAATGAAGATGAAGATGAGAAATTTTCCAGGTCCAAGAAGGTTCAGAGTCCAGAATATACAACAGCGGTGGAGTTGTTGAGATTAGTCTCCAAGTGGGAGATTGTTGGTTGTGGAAGCTGATTATCTTCTTGATTTAGAGGTCTTTTACTTTCAGCCGTGTTTATACCCCATGAAGTATTTACACCCCAGAAGTATGTACACTCTTCTACGTGGGGGAGTGCAGAGGGGGGGTACCCCCTCTGCAGGGTCCGGTGGGGCTATCCCCCTGGCTGGGGGGTCTGGGGGCAAGCAGGCCCCCAGCAGGGTTTCGGGGGCAGCGTCCCCCGATGAGGGTTCGGGGGCAAAGCCCCGGAAGCAAAAATTGCCTTGTAAAAGTATATTGTAATTTCATTGTAAATCTGGACCGTTCATTATAAGGTCGCAGATCTAATGATAAAGATTATGTTAGGGTTTTTAGCCCTAGAAGGCAACCCTCTTTTATGAGGGAAATGTATTGTGGCGATGTATGTTGGCGAGTATTGTATTCTGAGAGAGGAGACTATGAGAGAAAGAAGAGGAAGTTTCAGCGTGTTTTGTTGTAGGTTGTATCCCTTCATTTTGTTGGATAATAATAAAGAAAGGACTTGGCAATTTCTCTGGTGGACGTAGCCCACACTGGGTGAACCACGTAAATCTGTGTCTCTCTTGTATTGTGTATCTTCTGTGTTTTGTTTCCGCATTTGTTTTATTTTATTGCTCTGCGGTCCTGTTTTTCTAACAAGAACCTCCAGAGCATACATTGCATAGTGTGTTTGTGCCAAATCCTCCACGATGTATTAGTTCTAAGCAACCCTCGTGTTTGGGTTATGAGAAGCCTTTTCTAATGCACCTTTAGGGATGTGAGTCCACATTTCTCCAACACTCTTCTCAATTTGAAGAGGAGTCAATGGGTTGGAGGCCTCTTTGCCCTTCTCAACAATTTTTGGTGTTCCACAGTCACGATCCTTGGTCGATAAATGAGCTTCAACTTTCACCATATAAATGTTAGTGATCAGGTTATTTCGATTAGGTGTGGGGGTCCATGACTGCCCCCATCCGCACTCATGGATGCGGAAGATTCAGCCATATTTTTCCCTTGTGGAAAAGGGTTCGTCAACACAGCAGGTTGTTGTTGTGCCAGTAGCTTCTGGGCTTCCGCAAGCCGAGGGCATAGGTGATTCAAGTGGTCGTTCGTGCAAATCTTACACTAAAACTTCACCTTTCTCTTTTCAGTTTTGCCCTCACCAACATTATTTGCAACCTTTTTATCCCCCGTACCCTTCTTTTTTTTATGTTTATTCTTTCCCTCAGTTTGTTGGTTAGCCTTGGGATCAGTCGATTGCACACTGTGTACATCCGACATTTGGGTTACGGGGGCAACCGAACTAGGGTTTTGGTTGGCCACAGTCTATTGAATCGATAACTGCTATAATTCATTAGACAAAAGATCTGTGGACTTGCTCTGTGTTGAGCCCACTATGCCATCGACTTGAGGCTCAAACTTTTGTTTGGCTTTGTCAAGAGTTGACTGTGGTGCATCGAGTAAGATCTCGTATAGCATACCGGACTAAGAGTAAATCAGCTCCAACTGTAGGGCTCTCATAATAGTCTCTTCTTCATAAAACACCCCGGACGTTGCGACGTCTTTGGACACATAAGGAACCAAAGACTTTAATAACCACTCAAGAAAGAATGTAGGAGGGACCTTAACTTTAATAAAACTCTTTCATCGTCGCCATTCTCGGATGTGATCTGAGATATGGTCATCTTTCGTCTGCTTGAAGTTGACCAGCAACTTAGTGCCAGCATCGTATCTTACTAGCAGTTGGAAATGGTTCAAGAAAACCATAGTCATGTCATTAAAGTAAGAATACTTTGAGTTGTCGAGCTCGATATACCATTTCGTTGCACCCCCTATAAGAGTGTGTTGAAATAAGCACAAATGAACGAAGTCATCCCTCAATGAGTTGGATGAGCACCACAAGTGAAAAGTCATGATGTGATCACCTGGATCTTCGCCAGGCTTGCCCTCAAACTTAGAAATGTCAGAAGGAAACTTAGTCGGCATGGGGGGCCAATGCAGATCATGACAAATCGGGTCATTTAACAATCTCGACAAATATGGAAAATGCAAAGTTGCCAGAAAATATAGTCTCGGTCGCAGAGTATTTACATGAAAAGAGGGGCCTGGATTTTGACTGGCACCAGGTTGCCAAGAAAAGTTTCACTGTTGGCCAGGGTTTTGGTTGATGCCATGATGGCCCTGTCCAGTGAAAGGGGTTTGCATTTGATGTTGCATCGTTGGTTGATTCCCGAAGTTAGACGACATGGCTTGTGCAGGGATTGTTCCATGTACAGTGGTTTGTGGACCTTGGTTGGGGATGCTCCCAATCGACCCTCCTGGCATAGGTACTGAACCTTGCCCGGGGTTCCACATAGTGTGGGAGGGGTTGCACTCGATCGTCATCCCTTGCTAAGAATTCCCAAGACCTTGCGAGGAGTAAACTCATGTCATCACTCTCTGTGAAGGAATGAAACCTTGCGCAGGGTTTTGTTGTCCAAAGATGGGGTTGCCCCCAGTCAAGAAAGAAAATGAAGTAAAAGCGTTATTCCCAAATGCACCGAAAAAAGAAAATGGCATTGATCCCACTAGAGCCATGTAGAATGAAGGTCCCTGAATCCCTCCACTAAACAAACTATATTTGGTATTACACCTTATTGGTTGTTGAAATGTGCCACCGAGCGAAGGGGATGGAGGAGGGATGTGACCCCCACTATAAGGGATATCATTTAATGGGTAGCGGTGCCTGTGACAGCTCCTTGCAAGGGAGCATTAGAGCTCCCTGTCCCCAGACCAATGGTCTGTAGAGTAGAGTATGTGAGAACCGAATTAGAGTCAAAACCAAGCATCCCATATGAAAAGGGAGCGCTCGACGCATTCTGAATTAAGGGAACAGTGTTCGAAGTTGTTGAAGAAATCAAACGACTACCCGAAGTAGTGGGCGTCGGGACAGTCATGGTCCTGACAGAAAGAGGTGGGGGAGGAGGTACAACGCCCCCCCCTATGGAAATCATGATGGGAGTACGAGGACTCCCTGATGAAGTAGTGTTATTCGCTTCCATCATCGCTCATTGAACAAACTATCGTTCAAGAGAAGTTACCTCGGGAGAGACTATCTGAATTAAAAGCGGCACTGATAAGTTGGTAATTAGAGAATTTGTTGGCATGAAACCTTCAGTCTCGAGGTCAGAAATAATGGATTCCTTTGGAGCAGGAAAGTATTATTTTGGAGATGGCTCGGGCATAGTTTCCTATGGCCCGGTAGCTTCGAATGACCCTTCTTGATCAAGCCTGCACCTTAACAATGGTGGAGGTGGCTTTAAGGTAACCCTGGCAATAGGCCTTAAAGCCTATGCGAATGGTGGAGCTATTGATATTATACCTTGTGAAATGATCAATTCTGCTAGCAGGGAAACACATAGCACACACTAAAAATTCCTAAAGGCAAATCAAGCAGACAACTAACTAGTAGGAAGAACAGTTACGTCAATTGACACTAGAGAAACCTACCGGTGCAAGTGTAACTCGAACACGGAAACACCCTCCGGGTATACTCTGTAAAGCACGATCTGATGTCTGTCATAGGTACCGTGATATACCCCCACAGTCACCTTTGTAACTCCGTAAAAATTGGCAACTAGGTTGTCAGCTCGCAGTCAGTCACCAGGTGAGTACAGTCGACAGTCGGGTTGATCGTAGTGAGCAGGATAACAAAGTCTGAAGCCCTTCAAGGGTACCAAAGGTAATTGGTCCAGAATACAACTGAGGATCTCGAATGGATTCGAAGTCCACGAGGCTCTGTAGTCAAATGTGATCAGTGTGGTTCCCAAGAAAGACCCTCAATATACAATCCCCACTACGCTTGGTCTGACTTTGGAAGGGTTATCTCCTCTACCTTTCCTTGCACAACCTCGTGTTTAGCCCCTATGTTAGAGGGGGGTCCCGGATAACTCTTACGATGTTGGACTTTTAACACTCCCTATCGCAGACTCTAATTTTTTTTTAGATGGCCTTGAAGAGTTTCCTCTTCACACCTATTTCAAGGCCCTAAAGCCTAGACCAGTTGGTGAACCCTACAAACAAAAAGTCTAATAGATTTTAAGTTAAGCATTGATTTTATGGGCTTGATTTACTCAAAGGATATTAATTTGCAACTTGTGGTGTTTGGAAGAGACGAAAGAGAAGAAAACTTTAGAGCGTTTATGAAAAAGCAAACTAGATACTTCAAATTTAAAGCAAAAGCTTGTAAATCTTTATGATTGCAAACTTCTCAAAACAATATTCCAAGATCCTATAATTGATATTTTCCTAAAAGAGACTTATGTTTCACAATTCAAAACTACTTATACTTTCGGGAAAAAAAATAAGAAGGAACTTTGAAACATAACTCTTTTCTTTTTTGTAAAAAGACAGCCTACGCTACATTACCAAACTAAATGCATAAATGCAATTTTTTTTTTTAAATGCTTAAACAAGAAAAACAGAAGTAAAAGATTTTTTCATTTTTCAAAGCATAAATTGGATGAAGAGAAGATAAAACCCAAGACTCATACAGACCCTAGACCATTGCATGACTGCAAAGACTCACAAGAATCTGGAGGAGGATCTAACGCTTATAGGCCAACTCTAAACCTCTAAGGCAAACAAAGAAGATCAAGAAATAGTTAAAACTGAATCTTTAACCCAACCTAAGACCACTAATAAAGACCTTGTAAAGTCCCAAAAAAACTGAGAAGCCAAAGCTTTTGTCAGGGAAGAGAAAAACTCTTTTTTTTTTTTTAAACCCTTTCAAGACACAGAGACGTGGGATGTTGCAGCAGTAGCCTACGTATGTACGCGTGTTGTATACTGTGCAGACTGCATATATACGTGGGTTGTATACTATGTAGACTGCATATGTACGCGGGTTGAGCCAAAGCAGGGCGCGTACACCTCTGGAATTTTTCAGAAAGAAAAAAGGCTTAGCAAACTAACAGGATAGGGAAGGTTTGTAGGCACCTGGAAGGTGACCAGAGACCCTAAACTGACTCGGTAAACCTAAAAAAAAACTCAAAAAGAAATTGAAACAAACCAATTTAAGCCAAAAACTCCCACTAAGACCCTAGAGAGACTCCCCAGTGGAGTCGCCAATTCTGCTAGTGGGGAAAACCCCCCTATTACTATACTAGGTCTAAGTACAGGCAGAGCACTGACTTCCCTTAAAAGACAATTCTATTCCTAAACTACCCCAAACTATCTAAGCTGAAAGACAGGAGAGAGGAAGGAAGATCAGTACGTGTACCTTTGATCCTAATATCCAATGTAGACCTCCTTCACCTTTGTAGCTTCCCAGGTTGTGGGTCTCCTCCCAAAGTTGACCTGCAAGAACAATTAGGCAAACAATGCTACAAATATACAATCTCTACTAGTTACTTTCAATATTCAGATATAAGCCTAGATGCATTGATCAATTAAGAACAAAGACACAATGTATTGGGATGGGAAAAGAACTCTTTTAATCAATATGAAGATCAGAAAGATTACAACTAACGCTCCTTGAACTAGGTTGGGTCTCCTCTTACTACTGCTCCAAGTGCATCATTCCTATGTTGCCTCTCACAACCAACTTATCTCTTTGGGAAAAGGGAAAGGGAGAAAGGACTAGAGGGGGAATGCCCAGGCCAAATCTCAGAAAGGGCTTCAAAACTTAGGCTAGAGGGGAAGGGATTTTGGCAGAGTTTCTTTGTTCTCTTGCTTCATGTTGTAAATGGGACCCCAAGACCTATTTTTATATGAGAAAAAGATGGTTATTCAATTTGGGGACGAGCTACATTGGGTGAAATGGTTGGGAAACCCAAGAAAGCCTGTAAACTCCGTCGAATTCCTTGCAACTTTTTATTTTTTGCAACTTTTGGAGGTAAACACATGCTATCTAGCATGTAGCTCCTGTATGTATGCGTGATGACTAGTATGTAGCTAGCATGTGTACGTGGGAAGTAGTTCAGCAGGGCGCATACATGCTCCAAAAAATGGTTTTTTAAGAAGGATTCTCAGCAGTAAATTGGCAAATTCTGTAAGTGGAAAGGCCAATTCCATATATGCATAGGTAAGGCATTTTTGGACTATAACAAGTATGTAAGATGGAAAGCCCCATTGCCTTTGAAAATTGCCAACTTAAATGAAAGAAATTACTCAAACCCATTTATGAAAAGGAAATGTTAGGCATATTGCATACAGTTAAGAAATGGCACCCTTACCTAATAGGAAGACATTTCAAGGTAAAAATAAACCATGATAGTCTGAAGTACTTCTTGGAACAATGATTATCTTCATAAGAGCAACAAAATTGAGTTGCAAAGATGCTTTCCTAGTAAGTGGGTAACCCTCGGGGAAAGGGTTGCTACTAGGGGGTCTCCTTGAAGGGTCATCATATCATTCCCATCCATACTTACCATTTTTCATGATCATTCACTTCCATTTCCTCACCTTTTGGGTTTTCGGGCTTATTGACCCAAGAAGGGTTTGTACCTCATTTCATGGGAAGAAGGGGCTAAAGGCCCAGAGGGGTTTGTAGTTGGCAAAATATAAGAACCAATAAATTATCCTCTAGATGCTCGCCCTAAGGTCCTGAGAGCAATGAAACGCTTCTCCATAAAATTCAAGGACCTATAAAATAAAACACATAACTAATAAATGTCTCGCTTGTTGAGGGACCGCATTTGCGGTGTATTTTACTTTACTTGCACATGGCACTTGATGTGTTCCTAGCTTCAAGTGGCATTGCGGTACTCTTTACTTTCCCTTGCATATGCTACTCAATGTTCATACCTTAATCAATTAATGGAAAATAAATGGTCTTGAAAAAGGTTGCATTCAAAACAAGGATGCAACACACCCTCTACAAAGGCACCCATAAAGGAGTAAATATGAGCCCTTGTATGTCAAGAAACCCCATGCCCAAAATCCACACCCCCATTCATCTCATTCTCTTTTACATGATTTAGAGAGGGTCTTCTCAGGAAACGCTCCTTGACTTGGGGATTGATCTACCCAATAGGACACCATGACAACCCTCCCATACTTAAATTTGGCAAGTTGTATAAGGTCTTTGAGCATTTGTTTATTTTGAAAGGGGGGATTTGATGCACATGTTTGGGTGGTTATTTTATTAGTTATGGCTTACTTGGAATGATACATGTGACTTGTGGACCCTTGTAGTGTGTACTTGTTTGTTTTTGTAGGACCTCGTCAGGTGGAAGCTTTTCCATGGAGGCATTAGTTCACTTAGACCTTCATAACGGGCTTGAAGCCCACAAGGTTGGATGATGCACCCCACAAGATGGGTAGAGGACCCCAAAGCCATTGCACACTTGTGATGATGGATATTTCCTTTGGAGGCATTTGGACACCACTAGGTGATTACATGACAGCCCCTTCGACTTGGATGTTCGCCTTTGGAGGCCCAAAACGTCACCTCCTAAGCATTGACATCATGAAGAGGCTAGGGATTGATGGGCTTGATGGATCTGGAAGGAATATGATGTGGTTTGAAGAAGGAAAATGCATGACATGACACTCCATAGCATGAGATATGGACACGTGGCCTTTGGAGTCCCAACAACTTGCATCTAGAGGCTCAACACCTCGCTTTTGAGTCCTATCATCCCCCTTTAGGGCATGACGTCACCCTTTAAAGGGATTATTTTATGTAATTTTTATTTTTAAGTTGTAAAAGGAAAATATATGAGGTTGGCCTCTCTAATTTGATGTTGAGTTTTTTAAAAGTGGACAAATTAGGGTGAGATGACCTCATATAAATACATGTCAACTCACTCTCATTTTACATCATGTGCTTGAGAATTACATACACTCTTGGTTGAAATTTTTTCCCTTCTCGGGCAATTTTATCTCTCTCTTCTTTGGTGCATTGTGGATTCTTTTACTTGTCTATTGGTGAAGTAAGGCTAGGCGTTATCTCTTGGATGCTTCTTTCTTGGTAATGTGGTGGAATATTCTTGATAAATAAGGGTTTTTCATGCTTTCTCTTGAACTAGATAAGGAATTTCAGCAATAGTGTTGTTTCTTCTTTGTTTTACGGTTAATTTGTCAAAACCCTTGGAGGAGTATAAAGGCATACACCCTCCATCAAGATCTATCCTTATTGTCATTGAAAAAACTATTTTGTAAAGGTTGCTACAAGGAGTAAAAATGATTACACCCTTGTAGATTTACCTTGCTAGGGTTTGTTTTCTCAAGGGAGTAAAAAGGCTTACACCACTAGAGAAGTAATAAACCCTAGCTCATACACAAGAAACTCCATAACCCTTTAGATAAGGCACTAATCTACTTGCATTGGAGATTGAATATTCATGCATTGGTATACGTGATTTTGAAGAGATTGAATTGTTTAAGATAGGATCCAATTTCTACATGCTATATGATTCAGGCAGAAATCGGTGGCCGCCCACCTATTCCACTGGCTCAAAACAGGGGTTTCCACCTTGGCAATTCTTTTACGGTTTTTCGAGTCATAAACTTTCGGGGCCATTTTGATGCCCTAAATAACATTTTTTGGGTGTGACGTAGTCACACTGTAGGCTTTAGCTAGAGTGTGATGAAATCATGCATAGTCCTTGGATATTTCTTTCCAACGAGTTATCGTGCACCTAAAACGAAGATCGTATGCAAAAGTTATGACCTCGGGAAGTTGATGTACCAACTTACCCCATCGGGCCCCACACAACTTTTGGCGCTTCATCTCCTAGGGTTAGGTTTTTGGATGTTTAGGGTTTTCTCATTTATGATCTATGTTAAAAATGCCTCTAGAGCCTCATTGTAACCATCTTCTTGCGAATGAGCGTAGTCATCACATCTCTTCTCAGAGATAAGCTGCCACCATTCTAATGAGTTCTTTGACTCTGTAATTTTACAATTTCTGTACATTTCTTTCATTAATAAAAATTGTGCATTATTGTATCTTTGTGTTTCTGGCAATATATCTGTGTATTTACTTCTTATATTTATGCCTTCATTTTGTTCTCAAAATAATCGGGATCATTGGTATCAGAGAAGGCTCCTCCTTTTCATTTATTAGTGCATGTCCCCGATGAGGTCAGGGTATAGAGAGTTGGGTCTCGAGCTAGTTTCTCTCGAGGACAACCACTCTCGCCAGCCCAAGCGACCTTCCATGGCAGAAGAAAAGAGAGACGAGGGAGAAGAAGGTCGCATCAACTTGTTTCTCACAGAATCCCTTGTGCAACAGAGGAACGAGATGTTACAGAATTTTACCCAAATCCTTCAACGATTGTCGACAATAACAGGCGCGTCTTCGTCAAGCAATCACTTTGGAGACACTGTCCCATTCAAGGTACAAGTTAATTTCGATATTCCCGTATTTGAAGGTTAGATCAATGTGGATGCTTTGGAAAGTGGTTAAATATGCTAGAAGGTTATTTCTAGGTCCACAATTTTTCTAACAGAGAAAAGATCACCTTTGCACTCCTTAAGGCTCTCCCCCATGTTAAACATTGGTGGGAAACTTACTCGAAGAAAAATTCCACAGAGGAGTCTGGAATATTTGGGATCAAGCCCACTTGGGATTTTTTTAAGGATGCGTTCAAGGAGAAATATTATCCTATGGGAAACTATGATGACCAGTAAATGAGATGGACCATGTTGCATCAAGAGAGGAGCCAAACAGTGTCAAAGTTCACAAATACCTTCCATACATTGTGCACCAAGCTGAGTATCAAAGACTATGAGCGACTTCTGGTTCTAAAATATCTTGGGGGCTCTACACAGGTACATCCAAACCGAAATGGAGTTTCTGGGCATCTCATCACTGGGAGCCTCTTATCGATATGCTATCAAAATCGAGTAGAAATGTAAGCAACAAAACAAGCATGAATTTGGATTTGGAAATCCACAACAACCAAAGTATGGAAAAGGCAGCCCTAATTCACAAAATAGCCAACCTAAATACAACTAATCCAAGCCACAGGAAAAGAAGAGAAACAAGAAGATGAAGAAGGACACTAGGAAGTGGTGCAACTTCCACAAAATCCTTTGGCACAACACCGATGAATGTCCCTCGAAATAATCATTGGTATTCAATCTCAAAGAAACAGAGTTGAGCCTCGATCAGACTCTGATTTATACAATAATAAAATGAGACAAATAATTGATGTAGAACCCACTGCTACTGTCTCGACCACGACAATCCAACCAGAAGAACTAGAGGATCCCGAGGAGGGGGAGCGCCTCTTCCATTCACAGATGTGGGTGAAGGGGACCCCACTGCATTTTATTGTTGATAGTGGAAGCCAAAAGAACCTAATCTCAGCAGAGGTCATCAAGCAGTTGTATTTTTCGAAAACACCACACCCGCAACCATACAACATCGGGTGCCTTCGCCAGGGTCAAGATCTTCGTGTCAGCCAATAGTGTCGCATGTCCTACGGCATCAATCCCTTTAAGGATCAAGCATTGTGTGATGCTTCCCCATTGGAAGTCTTTGATGTTCTGTTAGGCCAGCCATATATGTCTAAGCATCATGTTTTTTATTAGTCTCGACCCCGTAGCGTCATTGTTACTTTGGGGGGTCAGCTCTACAGAATACCAGAGGTAGTCCTGAATATTGTCCTGACAAAATAGTGTCGCAAAGTAATCTCTCATACCACAAAGTTTAGCCTCTTCACAATCTAGGTAGAAGGTGAACAGAAGGAAACTGCAGAAGCAGATTGTAGAAGAGCACAAAAATATTGTTGCGTCACCTACGGGGGTGCCTCCACACTGTCCAATCCATCCAAGTTACAACAGAGCCCTTCATACTCCTCATATCGCCTCTTCACCAATAGATTCCTCCCACACTCGAGCAAATCATGCAGCTAGATCATTTGAACGGATCCAACCCCTCCATCAACACGTTCATAAAGCTAAGTAGGACAACTTCTTCAACAAGGAAAGCAGTTCACCAAGGTTCAAATTCAGCAAAAGCTTCCCTATCTTCCACAAAACATAAAAACTTGACACAATGGGGACCATTTTTTCCTAAGGGGGGAAGAATGATCCAAGCAGAAATTGGTGGCCACCCACCTATTCCACTGGCTCAAAATAGGGGTTTCCACCTTGGCAGTTTTTCTATGATTTTTTGGGTCCTAAACTTCTGGGGGCATTTTGAGGCCCCAAACAACATTTTTTGGGTGCAACACAATCACACTACGAGCTTTGGGAAACATGTGTAGTCCTCAGATATTTCTTTCCAACGAGTTATCGCACGCCTAAAACGAAGATCGTATGAAAAAGTTACAACCCCGAGAAGTTGATGTACCAACTTACCCCATCGGAGCCCACAAGACTTTTGGCGCTTCATCTCCTAGGGTTAGGTTTTTGGATGTTTAGGGTTTTCTCATTTATGCTTTAGGTTAAAAAGGCCTTTATAGCCTCATTGTAACCATCTTCTTGCAAATGAGCATAGTCATCACATCTCTTCTCAGAGATAAGCCGCCACCATTCTAGTGAGTTCATTCACTCTGTAATTTTACAATTTATGTACATTTGTTTCATTAATAAAAATTGTGCATTATTGTATTTCTGTGTTTCTAGAAATATATCTGTGTATTTACTTCTTATATTTTTGCCTTCATTTTGTTCTCAAAATAATCCAGATTAGTGGTATCAGAGCAAGATACTCCTTGTCGTTTCCTAGTGCATGTCCCCGATGAGGTCAAGGTATAGAGAGTTGGGTCTCGAGCTAGTTTCTCTTGAGGACAACCACTCTCGCTAGCCCAAGCGAACTCCCATGGTGGAAGAAAACAAAGACGAGGGAGCAGAAGATCCCATCAAGTTGTTGCTCATGGAAGCCCTCGGGAAACATAGGAACAAGATGTTGGAGAATTTTTTCCAAATCCTTCAACAATTGTCGACAATAGCATGTGCATCTTCGTCAAACAGTCGCTTTGGAGACATTACCCCATTCAAGGTACAAGTTAATTTTGAGATTCCCGTATTTGAAGGTCAGATCGATGCAGATGCTTTGGAAAAGTGGTTAAATATGCTAGAAGGTTATTTCTCTATCCACAATTTTTTTAACAGAGAAAAGATCACCTTTGCGCTCCTTAAGGCTCGCCCCCATGTCAAACATTGGTGGGAAACTTACTGGGAGCAAAATTCCACAGAGGAGTCTAGAATATTTGGGGTCGAGCCCACTTGGGATTTTTTTATGGATGTGGTCAAGGAGCAATATTACCCTATGGGAAACTATGACAACCAATACGGGAGACCACGTTGCATCAAGAGAGGGGCCAAACGTGTCGAAGTTCACAAATGCATTCCATACCTTGCGCACTAATCTAGCTATCAAAGACTCTGAGTAGTATCCAGTTCTAAAATACTACGAGGATCTACATAAGTACATCCAAACCGAAATGGAGTTTATGGACATCTCATCACTATGAGTCGCTTATCGATATGTTGACAAAATTGAGCATAAATTTAAATAGCAGAACAAGCAGGAATTTGGATCTACAATTCCACAACAACCAAAGTATGGTAAAGGTAGCCCTAATTCACAGAATAGCCAACCTCAATACAAATAGTCTAAGCCACAGGAAAAGAAGAGTGACACGAAGACGAAAAAGGACACTAGGAAGTGGTGCAACTTCCACAAAATCCCTTGGCACAACACCGATGAATGTCGCTCGAAACAATCATTCATAGATGAGCTCAAAGAAATAGATTTGAGCCCTAAATCGAGAGACAGATAATTGATGGAGAACCCACTGCTACTGTTGTGACCACAACAATCCAACCAAAAGAATAAGATGATCATGAGGAGGGGGAGCCCCTCTTCCATTCACAAATGTGGATGAAGGGGACTCCTGTGCATTTTTTGTTGATAGTGGAAGCCAAAATAACCTAATCTCGGCAAAGGTCATCAAGTAGTTGGATTTTCCGACAACACCACACTCGCAACCATACAACATCAGGTGGCTTCACCAAGGTCAACATCTTTATGTCAGCCAGCAGTGTCACATGTCCTATGACATCAAGCCCCTCAAGGATGAGGTACTGTTGGCAGAGGGATAGGCCTAGGGTTCAACGCTTCAATAGTGCACCAACAAAACCCTAACTACTAGCTCTTTCGGCAACACCTGCGAAGCAGATGAAGTCTCACCCGAGGTAGAGGCAGGGGGGTTGCAGGACTCAAGTGTCTACAACCTAGATGGGACATAGATTGTGATCACAATACTTAATAGGGAACTTAGCAATTATCATTCATTAGTCTTTAACCCTTATTCACATCGCAGGTTAAAACCCTAATTACAGGACATCGCAGTATTAATCAAGCTCTAAGTACGTCTAACAATTCAGCACATAGTATCAAAGCAAATCTAGCATTCATCCATATTATTAAGCATTAAGCTACTACATCATATGTATCTAGCATACATAAATATTACAGCATTAAGCATAAATCACATCAATTGCACAAAGCAACCACAACACAGGATATACGTGGTTCACCCCGACGTGGGGCTACGTCCACCAACTCTTCTTCTTCTTTATTAGCTTTCTCTGATCTCCTTACATGCACAGAGCCACAAAGCCAACTCCACATATGACAAGAGATTTGCGTGCACCTCACCAGATCCTCCTTCTCCGACTTAGGTCCAAGCACAAATCCTTACCCAGTCTGCGCACAAAGCACTATAAGTCACTTGCACTTAGCTCAACAAGTCTCTACATACAGTATGCACAAAGCATCCATAACTATTTGCACTTAGCACACTGGCCTACAATATTGATACTTCTTACAATGCTATCTACTTATTTATACATTACAAAAGAGGCCTAAACATGGGTAAACCCATTGGTCGACATCCCATACCTGTTACATAAACCCTAAACCCAAAAATCCCACAAAAATGGGGCGAGATCCCGCGATCTCTGGTTCACCTGGGCACTCCATCTTCGACCATCCTATCGAAGTCCCAAAATTGGTCAAACATGACCAGTGTTTCCTCAAAACCTGGTCAAGGGATAACAGGACCCCAACACTGACCTCTGACTCGTCCTGAATCACTATGATCTGGGCAATTTTGCTTTAAAGGTGTCAAGCTTGGCTCGAGCTGCCTCAACTTGTTGCCTCGCCAGAGCCTCCTGCTCGACAAACTTTTGAATGACTTTCTCGGTGACGGGCCCTTCCAAGCGTTGTTCCACTGGGGTGACCACTTGTTCCAGCTGTGCACCTCGTCCTTCGATCTCTTCAAAAAGTGTGCAGGCTTTGTCCTGTACTGGTTGGAGTCTCTGGGTCACTTCCATGACTCTACTCTAGATGGCATGGACCTATTGTTGAACTGTGCACTTCTCATGCGACCTTTTCAGTTGTGCTTGCATTATCGATGCTTGGTGCTTCGCCTCGAGGAGACGTGCTTCTAATGTTCTTAGTTTCAGGTCCTCTGCAAGGCGCTCATAGGTCTGTGTACTTCGGGCACTCAATTGCTTACATTCTAAGGCCAATGCCTTGATTCTTTATACTGTGCTCCTAGCAGTTTCTTCCCTCTGGTATCGCACTTCCTGTGGAGTGCTTGGCACTGCTTGTAGTTCCAGTTCTGCTACTCTTGCTTGGAGTTGTTGAATGGCTTCAACGAGCTTCCCCACATGGCTCTCAGCTATCTCTTCTTCCATTGGTGCCAATCTTGGAACTAAGTGAAGTGCTCGAGTGACTACTTCTCTAACTCCAATCTGCTCTGCGAGCAGCTGATCTTTCTCTCTCTGGATCTGCTCTTTGTCCTCTTCAAACTTCACTCAGAGGTCATCTTTCTCTTGTTGTGCAACCTGACGTTGCTATAGCGCTTCCTCATTTGCTTGCTTCAAGGCCTCTGTGGCCTATTATTTTTCCTCTTGTACGCGACAAAGGCGAGCCTCTATTGCATCTACTAATCTGTGTAGTTGGGCAGGCTCATCTCCTATTTCTATACCCCTTGATGACAACGGTGCAGTAGACACTGCACGCCTCAAATAGAGAGCTT
This sequence comes from Picea engelmannii, assembly GCA_009831015.1. Taxonomy (NCBI): domain Eukaryota; kingdom Viridiplantae; phylum Streptophyta; class Pinopsida; order Pinales; family Pinaceae; genus Picea; species Picea engelmannii. The sequence goes on along the minus strand of ML777531.1, from coordinate 1,663,213 downwards.
GTTGTACCCCTTTGAGCTTTGCCTCGATCCTTTCATACATTATCTCCTGTTTGGCTTTGTTTCGATGCAAAATGTCCTCGAAGGTATCTAATACAACTGTGATGATAAGGTCAATATCATCCACCATAAGTATAGTCTGTAATTGTGGCTTATTGGCTCGTGACTTCTTCCGCACTAAGGGTTTCTTTGGAGATACATTTCTTTTCTTGGACATCTCGGCCTCTGTAAGGGAATATTTAGGCGGTGTCACTTCGCCTTGTTCCTGTTTGTCTTCTTCCCCTTCCTCCTCTTGGTCTACTTCATCACCTCCTCCTCCTCCAGGTGAATCAGGCACAGTTTCCTTCGATGCGTTGTTTAGTTCCTGCACTTCTTCCTTCTTTTTCTTCTTGATGTTGTTGGGTCCATCATACTCTTCCCGAGTGACTACAGGACTTCCAATGAGGTCAAGGTCGGAGAGTTCTATTCGTTCAATTGGTACAAGGAATTATGCAGGCCATTCCTTAGTTATTTCCTCCATATCTTCCTAGGTGAGTTTGTAATAGGATTAGAGCTCTTCCTTGTGTTCGTCCCCGCCCGCAGTGATGTAAATGAAGTGTCTGTCTTCACAGAACTTCGCTATTTTCTTGAAACTGTGGAGTGTATTCGGTGTCATGCGAGCGAAGGATTCAATGGACCTCTTCAGCTGCAAGTAATAGGTGTGGAATATCGCATTGGATTTTCATTGCTTCACCATGTCACTCGAATACCATAGGGTAGTGAACCTCGCGGCCAGTGGTTCAGATGGCTCGACTTCAAGGAAGGTCGCTCCCTCTGGCATCTCCCAAGTGACAAAGGCAATGAGGATCAACAACCAGCTGAAGTGAAACTCATAGCCCTAGTCCTGTGCTTCTCGACAATCCTGCTCCAACTGGTTGAAGAGGTAGCTCACCCAGTTCATTTGCAACCCTTCAACGCACTTTCCTACAAGGTCGATGATGAACCCCATGACCTGTATTGGTCTATTATTCCTGATGAGCTTGCCTGCTATCAACTGACAATCAAGGCGCATTGCACCATTTTGGATGGAGGCTACCTTGTATCCTCGCTTCCCCTTCTCTACATCGCCATAGGTGTCTTTTATTCATTGCGCCAGGGTGCGATTTGCAGCCTTCCCTGGGTAGAAATCTTGGGGGTCTTGTCCTTGCATGCTCAATCCAGTGATCCATTGGATCAACGTCGAATCTACAGTGATGTGCCTATCCAACCACAGGTACCAACCATGGAAGCATGACAAGAGGAGTTTAACGCACGCGTTAACCTCCTGATGTCTATCGAAGTGTGGTATCTTCATCACATTAAGGATTTTTGATCTTGTGATGTCCATGGTCCACGGCTGGGGGACTATCTTTGACTTCTTCGCCGTTGTCTTTGCCAAGTACTTATGTGGTGCGAGCATTCCATAATTCTTGTGGTCTCCTAAGTTGAAATCATTGATCTTGAGTGTCAAAATCTGTCCCAACTGCGGTCCAACTGTGCCTATCCCCGTCAGGAGATACGCAATGATCAGTGTATAGTCGAAATCTCTCGGAACGTTGTCATGACTAATCGCGCCAGCCAGAGGCAGGATGTAGTCGGGCAGGACCGACGGGATGAGCTTCACGTTCGCCAAGTCATCGCGATGCTTGCTCTGTTTCTCTGTCGCAGTTCCGAAGGGCCTAGATCGACGTGTAGTCGATGGGGATGCTTGCAATCCTCTTGTCGATGAACCCTGTGTGCTTGCAGACATGACCTTTTCAGCCATAAGGTCTATTAGGATTTCCTCCACATACTTTTCTACTGTGCTACATTCACCTGACATACACGCTCGAGATCAGATATCTTGGGTGGGCGAACAAATACTCAAGGTAGCAGAATGGGTGGTGAGGTCTCAGTAAGCACTTTGCGATAATAATCAGTTCTCTCTGGGCTCGGATAATCACAATTTGAAAAAGTGTCCCCGGTGAGACATTCGACGGGTTAAATAGACAATGTCGTAACAGACTCCTCCAATGGGAAGGAATGCCTCAATCAATATGATTCCATCCATTATGGCGCAGTCCCAACGGTCCAATGGTGATCTTTCCAGTAATAACTGCATTTCTAGCCGTTCTGGAGCGTCGTTCTAATAGTCGGGATGCCTCCAACAGTCATATTGCTTCGCCATGGTGAAGTGCCAGTCTGCGTTGTTCTGCTATTCCGGCAAGGTTCAAGTTCTGCAAGCCTTCCTTCTGCAAAGTACTCTCTGGAACCTCCTACCATTTTTCTAGCTTTGCTTTATTCTTACTTAGTTTTCTTTCTTTCTTTCTTGTGATCTGTGTCTCCGGATTCCTCTTTCCATTCTTGTACTTATCTTCTCTTAGCATAGTAACTTCGCACTTCTTAGGGTCTTTTACAGGGTTCAAGGGTAATACTTCTTCTCTTAATGTTTCTGGAGTAGGTGTTATTCTCTCCTACATGGATAAGTTTTGTAAGCCTTCTTTCATTCTTTCAACTTTAATAGCCAAGTCTCTGGCCCTCAGTTGCTTCGACTTGTCCTCTTGTTCTTCTATTTAGCACGCTATTCTCCTAGCCATGAAGTCCCTTAATTCTTGTTTTTTTTGTTCTATAGCTTCCTCTTCTTCTTTCCTTCGGATCCGATCTCTCTCAATCCAAGTCCTTCCTAACAAAAGTGCAAAAGGAGCATTGTTCTCAACAAACTTAATGATCTTGAATTCTTCTTCTGTCGATGTTCCATGAGCACTCATAGGTACATGAGTAAGTCTTCCACATAGGGCTATCATCTTTCCTTTAAACAATCATATTCCTCCCAATGAAGGAATCATAGTAAGCTTTCCCAAAATTTCCCAAGTACTTTTTGGCATAATGTTCACCTATGTTTCTGAATCCAATACACAATCTATGTCGAAGTCTCCTATTCTTGTTTCTATGCACAGCTTTTCTTTTAAGATCTCTGGTAAACTGATGTCTCTATGATCATTCAGTGTTTATTTCATCTGCAATAATATAGCCTCTGATTCTTTCTAGTGGTCTATCATATTCTCAGTCTCTTGACCTTCCTCGTGGTTTTCTTGTCTCATATTCATCTTTTCAATTTTAGTAATCATTCTAGGGCAATCCAAAACTTCATGTCCAGTATCTTTACAACAAAGGAAAATAAGACCTCTACCAGGGCATTCCTTAGCAATATGTCCCGGTCTTCTGCAACTATAACAAAGAGTCAATCATCTCTTTCACTTAAACGATCCCCAACCGTTCATGTACTGCGCATTGGGATCACAGTGATGGACCTGCAAAAAATTCTTTCTAGGATCCTGCATCCACGTGTTAGTCCAAAAATTCTTTCTATGCATAGGAATAACATATCTTTCACTATTTCTATCATGTCTATTCATATCACATCTTCTTTCTTCTAGTTGTGCCCTAATTTTCAAACTAGGACAAAATCTATCAAACATACCTAGATCCATTCTTTTGAAACAAAAATTTCCACTTATCTTACCTTTATCATAGCACAAAACTTTAAAATCTTACCTCTTTTCTTTAGATCGGACTTCTCTTCTTAACACAGAGCTTCACAAGTCAAGTAGAATACTACGCACTACAACAACAGATCTACGCACAGAGCTTTCTCTTTTCTTCAGTTCCCAGCAATCACAGTTTCATGTACCGGCAACAGAACCATTTGTTGGCACAGGGGCAGAACCAAGGTTCAAAACTTCAACAGTGCATCAAAAAAACCCTAACTACCGACCATTTCGGCAACAACTGTGCAGCAGATGAAGTCTCACCCGAGGTAGAGGCAGGGGGGGTTGCAGGACTCAAGTGTCTACAACCTAGCTGGGACACAAATATGTGATCACAATACTTAACAAAGCACTTAGCAATTATCATTCATTAGTCTTTAACCCTTATTCACATCGCAGGTTAAAACCCTAATTATAGGACAACGCAGTATTAATCAAGCTCTAACCACGTCTAACCATTCAACACATAGCATCAAAGCAGATCTAGCATTCATCCATATTATTAAGCACTAAGCTACTAAATCATATGTATCTAGCATACATAAAGATTACAGCACTAAGCATAAATCACATCAATCGCACAAACAAACCACAACACAGGATATACGTGGTTCACCCTAGCGTGGGGCTATGTCCACCAACTCTTCTTCTTCTTTATTATCTTTCTCTAGTCTCCTTACATGCACAGAGCCACAAAGCCAACTCCGCATAGGACAAGAGATATGTGCGCACCTAGCCAGATCCTCCTTCCCCGAGTTAGATCCAAGCACAGAGCCTTACCCAGTCTGCACACAAAGCACTATAAGTCACTTGCACTTAGCTCAGCAAGTCTCTACATACGGTATGCACAAAGCATCCATAACAATTTTCACTTAGCACACTGGCCTACTAGGTCTGATACTTCGTACAATGCCTAGCTACTTATTTATACATTACAAAAGAGGCCTAAACATGGGTAAACCCATGGGCCGACATCCCATACCTGTTACATAAACCCTAAACCCAAAAATCCCACAAAAAGGGGGTGAGATCCCGCGATCTCTGCTTCACATGGGCGCTTCGTCTTCGACCATCTTGTCGAAGTCCCAAAATTGGTCAAACATTACCAGTGTTTCCTCAAAACCTGGTCAAGGGCTAACATGTACTGTGTGATGTTTCCCTATTGGAAGTTTGTGATGTTCTATTAGGTCAGCCATATATGTGGACGCATCATTATTTTTATGAGTCTCGACCCTGTAGCATCATTGTTACTTTGGGGGGTTAGCTCTATAGAATACCATAGGTAGTCCCAACTACAGTCCTGACAAAACAGTGTCGCAAAGTAATCTCTCATACCCAAAGTTTAGCCTCTTCACAATATGGGCATAAGTTGAACAGAAGGACACTGCAACCACTGCAGCCTCAGCCTGATACCTCTCTATCCAGCAGAAGCAAGTTGTAGAAGAGCACAAAAATATAGTTGTGTCACCTATGGGGGTGCCTCCACACTGCCCAATCCAACAAAGTTACAACAGACCCCTTCATACTCCTCATATTGTCTCTTCACTAATAGAGTCCTCCCACACTCAGGTAGATCATGCAGCTAGATCAGTTAAACGGATCTAACTCCTCCAATAACAAGTTCATAAAGATAAGCGGGACAACTTCTTCAGCAAGGCAAGCAGTTCACCAAGGTTCAAATTCAGAAAAAGATTCCCTATCTTCCACAAGAACTTGACGCAATGGGGACCATTGCTTCCTAAGGGGGGAAGAATGATCTAGGTAGAAATTGGTGGCCACCCACCTATTCAACTAGCTCAAAATAGGAGTTTCTGACTTGGTAGTTTTTTCTATGGTTTTTAGGGTCCTAATCTTTCGAGGTCATTTTGAGGCCCTAAACAATATTTTTTGGGTGTGACATAGTCACACTATGGAATTTAGGCAACATGTGTAGTCCTCAGATAGTTCTTTCCAACAAGATATCATGCACCGAAAACGAAGATTGTATGCAAAAGTTACGACCTCGGGAATTTGATGTACCAACTTACCCCATCAGGGCCCACAAGACTTTTGGTGCTTCATCTCCTAGGGTTAGGTTTTTATATGTTTACGGTTTTCTCATTTATGCTTTATGTTAAAAAGACCTTTAGAGCCTCATTTTAACCATCTTCTTGCGAATGAGCGTAGCCATCACATCTCTTCTTAGAGATAAGCTGCCACCATTCTAGTGATTTCATTCACTCTGTAATTTTATAGTTTTTGTACATTTATCTCATTAATAAAAATTGTGCATTACTGTATCTCTATGTTTCTGGCAATATATATGTGTATTTACGTCTTATATTTTCGTCTTCATTTCGTTCTCAAAATAATCCAGATCACTATAATCTTTCACGTGTCCTAAGGGCATATTGATTAGCCAAGTAATCTCATTTCTGTTATAGAATGTATGCTACAGCCAATAGGGCTGCAACAAACTCATCTTTATATCATTGTATGCTCACTCTTCTACTATTAAATTTCACTTGCAAGTTGTCATAATTAATCTACTAGTTAAGTGTTATTGTTTGGGTGGATTGTTAGCTGATTTTGGTGGTCAAATTTTGTTGTTGTAGCAATTGTTTGCTACAGCCATAAGGCTGTTACAAATCTTTCATATAACACTAACTAATATCCCTCTAATTACTATCAAAATATTGCTCTAATCATTGGAAATTTATCTACTTATTGCTAGCTTTGTTTCCAACATCTTGCACCTTATTTTGATGGTATAATTTGTAGCTCTTATAACTTGCTATTGCTAATATCTATATTTCCATACTACTGCAATTTGGGACAGCAAGGTTTTCTGGTTGAATCCCCTTTGATTTGAGGTTTCATTCACTATATATTGTCTTGTTCTGGGCAAGGCTAACATTGTTTTGCAGGTACATCACCTTTGGCAACCAATAAACTTTTCGCAAGACTCATTCTTAAGCCTCATCCCTTCTTTTGACCTTGATCTATAGGGGCACCCTTCATCTCTTTCGACTTTCCATCGCAATCCCCCTAGGGTCACCCGGGATTCCCCCCTTAATATAAAAATCCTTAGATACCAATCTTAACCTTTAAAAACCCATTTTAGCATCTAACTTGATTCAAAATAATTCTTGATCGTATTGAGGTGATTTGCAGAAAAATGATGATGTGCTTATTATCCAAAATCTCATAAAATGATGATTAATTTGAAGAAATATGAGCTAACACAACATAAAATAAAATAACTCAAATAAAAAATATTTGGTGACATATTTTACTTCAACTTCATAGTTCCCTTCAAATAGTGAAACTACTTCTCATAATCTCAAAATGTCAAATTACAATACAAAATGGAATTACAAAGCCAATTTTGAAGTCACTCTTCAATTTCACTTTTCAAACTCAAAAATAGAGTATACCATTGAATTCCTTGCAAAATTCTGAGAAAAATGAGTATAAAATCGACCATATTCTGAACAGGTTCAATTTTACCCTCTTTACACGCCAAACGATGCATTATGGTGCTCATTAATGGAAATATGGACTAAGACTTTCATAAAAAACATCTTAGCACAAAAATAAAATCACCATCGTACTCCTCTCGAGAAAACGAGAAAAATTAATATAAACATGCCTATATGTAGACACAATACTGTAAGTTTTAAACTTGCGAAGTAAAGCAATGCATATAGATTCTTAAGCAATACAGAAATTAATCAATGGCTCATACACAGATTACACAGAGATTTTTACCGGAAACCCTCAACCAGGAAAACCTTTCTTATTTTCATTATATCAAATTTCACCATTCGCCAGACAATATATACAATGTTTTTAGGTATTCCGTAGATACCAAAACCCTAATCCCTTAATCCGGGATTAATTTACAAATCAACTAAAAATAGCAAAATCCGCTAAAAATAGCAAAAAACCGCCCAAAAAAAAATTTCAGGGCGTTGCCTCGAACGATGCGCGTAACCAGGGGGGGCATACCTGCCCCCCCCTGGGACCCCCCTAGGAAGCGCCCGACGCAACGACAGGGCTCTAGGTGTAGGGATCGTCAGACACAGTTGTCGTATCTGACGCACCCACACACACACACATGCAAAGAATATAACACATACCCAACAAATACCTCATGGCACGCAAATCTATGCAACACAAAATCTAGTGAAACTATGGCATGCATTTGTACCCTGCATAGAAATATATGAGCTCCTCGAGATCTGTGCCAACATTGGGATGTGCGCTCCTCATAATGTGTGTTGACCTCAGTCCGCACGCCCATAAATAGGGCGCGGGCCTAAACCTCCTACCCGAACTTTGCGGCATCGACTTAAATGTTTGTTGTTGAAGTGCCCGTAATAAGTGGCGCCCTTGGCGCAATGGTTAAGACATTGGAAAATGATATGGAAAATCGTGGGATCAAATCCCATCGACCTTGACATATATTATGACATTCATTGAAACCATATGTTAAATGTTTTAAACTGCCCGAGCGAATATATATTGGTTAATATATAGTTTGTTTGGTATATGCGTTGGCATAATATAGTGTTTCCCCCATGGATCTCAACCTATGGTTACATTGTAATACATATGACATGGGTCGAGGGCTTAGCCCTCGGCACTTTTTCTGCCCATTTAAAAACCTCATCAAAGTTAAATACATGTGGCATTGTATACGGTTAAGACTTAAACGCTTGGTGCAATGGTAAAGTTATTGGGTTGTTATGCAGGAGGTCCGAGTTCGATCCTCCCAACAATAATTTTAAACAACTTCATCCTCAATAGATCAATGGGAGGTTGCCACATAGCAAACTCTCATTAGTCAACCAATGCCACGTGTCAATTGAGTATTGGTCCACTTGTGTTGTCCTGAAGCCATGTCACCTTGCCCAGTCAGACATTTAGTGTGCCATAGGGCACCCTATGGTATTGCCATGTCAGCATCATATGGATGTACTGTCATGCCACGTGTCACCCTTCCAGTGGTGACATGTGTCACTTTGACTTTGACTTTTTCCATGTTTGACTTGAACGTTGACTAGGCATAATGTTTGCATACAAGCTCAATTTGAGGCAATTTTTGTGTCGTTGGAAAGTTGTCACCGAGCTCTACACAATGATGTAGTTTTTGATAGAATTTGATATGGTCAAATTTTAAGCTCTTGTAGATCCTCCCAAACCTCTGTGAGCCTTCTAGATCCTCCTAGACCTCTGGATCCTCCTGGATCACACCTTCCAACTAAAGAAGTTTTGGTCCTCCAAAAGTATGAATATTTCAACAACTTAGTGATGATAACTCTTACTCACTCTTGAACCTTACTATAATGCTCTTATCCGGTAACTTAGTGATGATGAAGCTTCTTCACTCTTCCACCTTGTTGAATATTCTGGGACTAAATTTTCATCTTGGATCTTGGATACTAGATCAGTTTGCATTTGTTTGCTTCTTTGGAATATGGCTCTGACTCTGGCTCTTCGACATCTAACACTAGTTCAAATCTAGTTTTGATTTTGGCTCATAGATTCTTTCAACAAAATCTACTCACTAAATCTCTAAAATATCCTAATCTGAATCATGTACTCAACATCCACTCCCATCTCCTTCTCGACTGAAGATAATCTATCTCGTCCAATCATGAAACCAAGTCAAGTGTTGATCTATGCCTTGTTGTTCTTGTACTGATGATGTATCTGTAGGAGTCTCTAAATGAATTCCCTCTCAATTTCCTCTCTCCTACCCTGAAAGCAACTCAAATTATATTATATGTATACATTTGGATTGTTTAACCTACTTTTGCTCAAGGTATACATCTACACGAACATGACATAATATCTTGGAGATTCTTATAACATGCATCTTTACAAGTATATACCTCTTATCTCTTTACAAAGAAGATTATCTCTCCTTTACCAGCTCTACAAAGATTTTCATTAATTCAATACTCTTCCCACTTTCAATCTACATGCTCCAACTGCTTGCATCCTTCTATTCCTTCACCTTTGGCTCTTCAAAATAAGAATGTTAATTTAGACAATTCCTCTCACTCTTACAATCTACCATGAGTAGCTTTCAAGCCTTCTAATACAACAATATAAATACACTTAGAAGGTATCTACATATGCACATAAGCTTTCATTTTACGAATATACATATTTACAATGAAATCTTTTATGATGAATGGTTTATTCATGGACTCATCCTTCCCTTAGTATTGGAGGGAGTCTCACAACTTCCTATCTCTGACAATGCCTCTGATGTTGATGTTGAATCTAACATTAAATCTGACATAGAATCTGATTTTGAATCCAATAAACCATTAGACCAATTACAGGTCTTCCCAGTAACCTATATAACCTCTCCTTATGAACACCAAGCACTATTGTTGTGTCTTGAGTAGCTTCCCTTTAATACACAAGCACCTGGCCATTCTGGAATGCGACTGCATATCCTTCATATTCAAATGTTGCAACTGAGAGTAGGTTTACTTTCAAATCTGGAACATATAAAATATGTTCTAATCCCATAAATCCTCTCAACTCGAACTGGAATCTTACATATCCAAACACTCTTATTACTTGTCTAGTGTTAGTTCCAGATCCTTCATATCACTCTGTACCAATCTCTGAGAAAGTCAGGAATATTGATCTCATCCCGATCATGTGATGATATTAGCCACTATCCACGAACCATTCCTCGATGTCTTCATATGTCACTCTATTAAGACTAGCCATTAGGAAGTATTTTTTCTTGAATCTTTCAGCAAGACTATTAACTTCACTTGAGGTTGTTGCTTGTCTTCTTGCAAGTTCCTTTACATATTTTTGGTTCTACTTCGAACATAAGTGTGGATAAAGTGTCCAACGCTTCTCGATCTTATGTCCACTCTTACCACAATAAGAGCAGAGTGTCTTGTTCCCATCTTGTAACCATGATCCCTTCTTGCAATTCCCCCTTTTCCTTTGCTTTGAGAAATGACCTTTACCTTTAGCCTTCTTCTTGGATGGCTTTTCTTGCACAGATCTTCTTCTTCGGCACTTCACCATATTCTGGTTACTAGTTCCACATGAAGCACATAAATACGTTATCCATATATTCTTATCAATTTTACCAGTGGAAAATGTCTTCATTCCCTCTTTAGAATGCACATCTCTTCTTCATCTGAAGTTCTTCTTACTTCAGTCATCCTTGATCATTCTCCATCTTGACGGGGAGAAGAAGAATACGAGGAATCATCTTTCTCGATCATTCCTTTTGAAGGAGATAGTTTCTCTTGCATCAAAGACTTCTCATTCTCTTCTTTCCTAGCTTCATTGAATGTTGTCGGTGGTGCCAATACCTGAAGGACAGATTATAGAAGGTACACAAACTATAGGTTCTCCAACTATTGCAGGACAACTTAGATATAGCGCAAAATAGGATGAAACAACAAGTATATCAACATTACAGTGAAAAGGAGTTTCAAATGATGGATTGGGTATTTCCAAGGCTATGGCCATACTAATAGATATTCATCAAGCTAGAAAAGAAGGATAATAAATTATCACCCATGTACTATGGTCTGTAAAAGGCGTTGTAAAGGATTGGAAGTATGGCTTACATATTGGATAACTTAAGCATCCATTGTCTCTAAGCCCTCCCACCTATGATTCTTCCCACATCCAGTGCACCTTTAGCTTTGGCCATGGATTCAACCATTGGAGGAGGACACCCCTCCCCCCTCTAGATCTTGAAGTTATAGCTTTATGAGATCTTTTTTTTCTACATTAGAGAAGACGGTAAAGCCCCAACACTCCATATTTTTCAAGAAGATAAATGAAATCCATGATTTCCCCCCCTTCTTTATCTTCTTGGCATATGGCCCTAGCATTGGTTGAAAGAACACTGGTTGGTCAGTTTATGGGGATATGGCCTTCACCTAGAGCCATGGCAACCTAGGTAAAAAAAAATTGGCAAGTGCTAATAAAAGGCAAGATCACCCATTATTTTTGTGGAAGAGGCTTTTATGCCTTCCTATTTGAGGCCAAAGAAGATAGAGATCTTATATTTCGAAATGGACCTTATTTCTTTGGCAAAAGGGGTATGTACTTGAATAGGTGGACTTCAAATTTTAACTCAAAACACGATGTCCCATCAGTTGTTCCAATGTGATTCCATTTGCCATATCTCCCATTGAATTGTTGGAATGAAGACACTATGTATTGCATAGGAGACACCCTATGTAGGTACATCAATAGATCTGAACCCAGGTGTTGAGCACTTTAATTGTCTAATTGAATAGAAAATCAAAGTGTTCAATATAAATTGTCAACCCAGGGAAGTATGTTATTTCAAGATAATTGTGCACAGTCTATGCTAGATTATGAAAGCATCTCTAATCTAATTGTAGTAGGGGAGTTTTTAAAAAAACAAACATTATCACTAACACTGTTGTGTTGAAACAGCTGGACTTCTACAGATTTGAAATCATAATTGCAATCTAAACTGATGAATGTATAAGAACCCTGGATTGCCTACTCTAATACAACTTTCTAATTTACTTTTGCAGGAAGAAGCTCTATACTATTTGCAAAAATGAAATCTACTTATTGCAAGAAGATACTTCACACTTTTATTTCTCAGAAACAAGATTTTAACCTAATGCAGAAAAAGGGAAAGCAGTTCTCCAACAATGTTCAGCAATCGACTTCTAATTCTCATGAGACAAGTTTATGCGCATCTAACAAGAAGGAACTAAACTGTAACAACAATTGTATTCTAGAAATGTCTAACAGTTAAATCATTCTCATTTAAAACAACTAATCTAGAATTCAAAACGGAGGGGAATCGGTGATGAAGGTGGGCCCTTTCCTTCTTACTGAATCCGCTCAAAGAAATAGGTTACAGTATACTAAAGGAATTCAATCCACTCTTTCATTCAATCGCTAAAAATGTTTGTGTACAATCAACGTTACTTTTCTTTCCCCAGTTAAAAAACTCCCTTTCATTACCAAAGCTCTGATATTTAAAGTCAGAGTCATTCAGTTGAACATAATCAAAATAGTCTTGAGAATCCTCGATTCTCAAGTTGTTCGTTTGATATCATTAATACAAAATCTAGAACTCTCCTTGATCAACATCGTGAGCCAACATATGTCATCAACAGGTGTTGCAGCAGTCGTATAACAATAGGACTGGTGGCATCTGTTGTAACAGCTTCCAAGATTGATGGGCTTATGTTGCAGTAGTCGTGTAACAGCTTCCAGGGTTGGTGGCATCCGTTGCAACAGTCATGTAACAGCAGCGAGTTTCTCAAAGTGGGTTGTTCTAAGCATTTTGATCATTAGTTAAATCATTTCATGGGTAAAATATGTGAACGTTACCAATCAAACATGCTAAGTAAATGAAAATATAAAAGTGAGATGAATAGTTCATACCTTGGGAAAAAGGGTCTTAGTACTCATTATAATAGTCATTTAGCTTAGGAATGAGAAGGTTGAATGGGCAAAAGATGTAGTGAAAAAGGGACATTTATGGGTCCTAACATGCCCCCCAACTGAAGACATTGCATGTCCTCATGCAAAACACATCAAACCTTACTTTGTAGCTGAAGTAGATAACTGTCTCCTCCAGTGCAAAATTGCTAAGAGAATTTGCGAAGTGTCGGTATTAAAAAATGTTGTGTCCAAAAGAAAATCGGTTGTGTCAACGATCTGTCTGAGTTTCTTTGTCTTTGAGAATAGAATCAGTTTGAGTTGCTCGAGTAACAACTTGTGACAGAAACAGAGGTTCTTGTTTGCAAGCTTCTGGTATACCAGCAGTTGTTTTATGACGTTGAGATCTCCTCTGTTTTACTGATTTTTATGTAGTAGTAAGTTCATGTTCAGTCTTGACTGAGACAGTTGTTGGTCCTTTAGCGACTAGAACTTTGACTACCTCATATCCTGCCTCAAAGTAAATGTTTCCGCACTCAAAGCACATGAGTTCTTTGTTTCTGTCCATAGCAGATTTTGTCAGTGATGGGATGTCCAAGGTTATCCCTTCTGGATTCTTCTATCGAGCAACCTCCACCTCTTGTTTCAGGGTATTTAACTCTTCTTTGAGGTTATCATTCTCTGTTATTAGTGCAACGATTCTGGAATTTTCTGTATTCTTGATCTTTCTCTCTATTTGGGCAAACAATTGGGCAAGTGGCACATCCTCAGCATGATGTGTAGTTGGTTCTTGTGTAACAGTTGTGTCTGTTAGGACTGGTTCTTGTGGAATAGTCTCAACATGGACAGTTGGTTCTTGTCTTAGTAGCTCTGGTGGGACAATCCTCTGTGGAGCAGCTGGTTCTAGTGTAACAGTATCGATCTGGACAGCTGGTTCTTATGTAACAGTTGTGTCTGTCGAGACTGGTTCTTATGGAACAGTCTCGACATGGATAGTTGGTTCTTATGGAACCATCCCTGTATCAACCATAGAGGATAGTGGACGAAGAATAGGAATATCCTGTTCCACATCTTGCCATCCAATTGCAGCTTCGACAAACCTGGTGGACCTGGTTCTTGTCCTGGGTAAAATAGAAACGAAAGCAGGGGTTTTCTTCTTCGTTACTGGAGGAGGAACGGGGCGTTCTTCCTCAACCACACAAGGAGGATATTCGGGTATATTGGGGTCTGTGATGATCTAGACATCGTCAATGGATGTGTGATGCGCAGAATCATCAGGCGGAGCCAATGATTCTGCTGTGATTTGAGTACATTCATTATGAAAGGAGAGAATAGTTTTCTGAAATTCTGTGCATAAAGTAAAACCTGGTATTCGTACCTCTATAGAATTCTTTGTCACAGCAGCCAGAGGGCTTTGATTTGTTGTTGATCCAATTTGGTCAAGGGCTCTCTGAGGTTTTCCCTTGAATGGATGTTTTCTTTTTTGAGAAAATGCATTGGTAATGATAGTAGGCGCTTGATCGGTTGTTGCGGCAATAGGAGGGTTCTGTGTGAATGTCAGTGCAACAATAGATGAGGTACGCGGACTTGATGTTACAATGGACCATGCTGACCTTGTTCTCTTTCTCAGTGACGCAGAGATAGGAGTAGGGGTTTTCTTTTTAGAGACAGGGGGCAGGTTTTCAATGATAGGTGTTGCAGCCAAGTGTTTTGACGCATCTCTTGGTCGAGCAGTTGGTTGTTCATCTGTTTGTTTGACCACAGCTACAGGTTGTTGCAATGCAATTTTGTCGAGGCTTGTCTGGTTGGTGCCAGGATGGATTCGAGTTATGTGGTTGCTTTTCTGAGTCATCTTACGGGCAGCGGCAGTAGGGGTTTTGACTGTTGTTGTAGCCGAGGGCAGAGGCTCAGGAAGAGGTCCATGGGTTGTGTTTTCAAGGACTGGTGAAATCATATCTGTATGTATAGAATGTGGTTGGTCTACTACAACAGGTAATGGGTTATTGGAAATTCCCATACCTCTGCGAATTAATAGGCCGATAAGTCTATGATTAGAAATGTAGTTCTTGGGGTTCTTGGATTTTTTTTACAAAATGAGCCATGTTATGCAATGAATGGAGGAGAAAATAAGGAATGTTTATGAATTTCTGATGTCGCGGATGTGACAATAAGATGAAATCAGAAAAATAAACAACTTGGTATCGGCCTTCGCAGGTAATGTACCTTTTAAGAAATTATGCGACTTTTCGCCATGGCTCTGGCAAGGAATTGACATCTACACCTTTGCCTTTGGTCTGAACTTGCTCAGTGTTGACGAGGAAACCCTTATGTGCATCAGAAGATGTGTTTTTCTATTAAACCATCGGTCTCCTTTTCTTGGCAACCCTATTACAGCAGCAATGCTTTCTTCTAACACTGGAATCCTTACCCCATTCACCATTGAATACCCTTCGGTAAGATTTTGACTAAACTCCAATACCTAATCCTCTTTAAACCCCTTCAACTTTTGAAAATATGATATCTAGCTGGCCTGGAGAATTATTTGGTAGGCCTCTAGGTGTAGCAGCAAACTGTCTAGAGTTGCGGGTTCATATCTCACAGCTGATCCTCCCATGATGTTGCTTGAGAGTTTAACAGGCACATAGGAGAAGAAACTATCACCTAAATCAGAGACGCAACAAGCTCGAATGTGGTTTGCAGAAAGAATACAGTGTCTCAGTAAAAAGAAGTGTGGGCGGAAAGGTGGTGGAGGTGTGTATAAAATTTGGTATGGACGGCTAGATTTACGTTTCTTCCCCAACTAAGCAAATTGGCTCCAGGTGCATCGATTTATGACAATCGATTAGTAAATAGGAAGTTGTGCTTTTATATCTTCATTACTTTAACACATAGGATTAATCATGTACCTCATATCTTACCACACATAACGACCTATCGCAGTAACTGCACTATCCAACTGCCATCTGAGTTGCACAGAATAGCTGACATGATGAAGGATCATGAGAGAAATGACAATTGGAGTAGAAACAGAGTCCTTACTGTAGTTAGCCAATTGGAAATCATCGGATGTGAAGTCAAGTCATTATGAAGCAGTACTTTTGGATAGAGAGAATCAATATTGTCTAATCAATAGTGTTGTGGCATGGAAAGATTGGAGGGCTGGAGCAGCAACATTGGCAAAAATACGAAAAAGAAAGAGTGAAGTGGCAAGAAAGAATAACAACAATTAGTGTATTAGCAGGTTCTTTGGCAAAAATGGCGGAGGTAGGTGTAACAGCATGGAAATCGGCCAATTTATCGAAAGAAGGTGTAACAACATGGAAATCGGCCATGGAAGAAGGTGTAACAACATAGAAATCGGCCAATTTATCGAAAGAAGGTGTAACGGCATGGAAATCGGCCAATTTATCGGAAGAAGGTGTAACAGCATGGAAATCGGCCAATTTATCGGAAGAAGGTGTAACAGCATGGAAATCGGCCAATTTATCAGAAGAAGGTGTAACAACATGGAAATTGGCCAATTTATCAAAAGAAGGTGTAACAGCATGGAAAACGGCCAATTTAGCGAAAAAGGGGTGGAACAGTATAGAAATCGGTCGAACGCTACATTACTTAGTTTCTAGGAATTTTTTCAACTTCCATGAATTAATCGTTTGACTCATTTTGCGCTACTCAACCTTGTTGTTCATCAATCCACCTGCACACACATAATTGCCTGATACCTTTCAAAGCTTTATTAGCATAGTAAAGAAAATAGAGAAATTTCAACTAAAAACAGAGAAATGCAAATTTTGTTGAGGTTATTTATATACAAGGTCTGAGCAAAAGAAGTCTTAAAGTTTAGAAGGGGAAGGAGCAAGCTCCTTTCTGTTTAAAAATTGATAACCTGTATCAATTGTACATCTAGTTTTGAATTCTGCCTTGGACAATGGACGTTGATACAGATGCAAGTGATGACCATTTGCATGTAACTGTGTATTGGATCCATCAATAGTAATCAACCGGACTGTCCCATTGGGAAAAACGGTGTCTACCTCGTAAGGCCCTAGCCATCGTGTATGCAACTTACCTTGAAATTCTTTAAAGCATGAATCATACAACAGAGCCCAATCTCCTTTCTAGAATAATTTCTTCTTGATGACTCGGTCATGCCATTTTGTTCTTTGTTGTTGAATCATTGTGGTTTGATGGATGGCGTCCAAACGCTTTTCATCAAGCTCGTTGAGCTGCTGCAGTCTGGCTTTCTATGCCATAGTCAAGTCGAGGTTGACTGCTGATGCAGTTCTTAAGGTTTTGATTTCGAATTCAATGGGGAAAACATGGCTTTTTCCATATACCAACTCGTAAGGAGAAAAATCAGTTGTGCTCCTCCAAGTGGTTCGGTAAGCCCATAGAGCTTCATGCAATCTGTCAGACCAATCCCTACAATTTTCTCTCACTATTTTAGTAAGAATGGCTTCGATAACTTTGTTGGTGCTTTCCACCTGGCCATTCCCTTGTGGATGGTATGGAGAAGCTATTCTATGTAAAACATGATATTTATGGAGTAGAGATTCAAATTTATATGATGTGAAAGGGGGTCCTCCATCAGTTACCAATTCTCTGGGAATGCCAAACCTAACAAATATATCTTCAAACAAGAATGCTAAGACAACTTCTTCTGAGGCTCTGATAAGTGCTTTTGCCTCCACTCACTTGGTCATGTAATCTGTATAGACCAATATATAGACTTTCTGATTGGAAGGTGGGTGAATGGGTACTACAAAATCCATGGCCCATCTCTCAAAAGGCTTTAACACTATCTGAGACTGGAGAGGCATCTCATCCCTGTGAGTTGGCTAACCCATGTGTTGGCAACTGTCACAAGCTTGGACATACTTCTTGGCATCTTGAAATATGCTGGGCCAAAAATAGCCCATCCTTAAAATTTTATGCCCGGTCCTTTTATCAGCAAAATGACCCCCACAAGGGCCATCATGGCAAGCTTTCAGCAGATCATAAACTTCATCATCCCTCACACATCTCCTGATTTCTTGGTCTAGGCCTATGTAGAAGAGGTATCCTCCTATCCAACTATACCTAGCACTCTTTTGAATAATCTTCCTTCTTTCTCGAGGAGATAGATGTGGAGGTACCTTCCCTACAACCAAATAATTAGCAATGTCTGCATACCAAGGTTCAGCAGTGGAGAGATCGGGATTGATGTTCAAGGTTTTTCCAGGTTTGACTTCCACAACGACGCTCTTAGAACTGACTCTAGGAAATAATTTAGTTGTTGTTGTTTCATCATCTGTTGTTACAGCATTCGCTGTTAAAGCGACTGTTGTTACAGCTGAATCAATTTGATTGCCAGTGGTTTCTGAGAACATTTCTGAGTTCATTTCTTTCTGGGCAATAGGGTCAAAGACTCTGATCAATCGGTGGTGCGTGTTCTGTGTAACAACAGAGGGGTCACAAATAAAGCAGTTGATTAACTCATCCTCTATCTCATCTTTGAAACTCAGGGCCTTTCCTATAGTTAGCACAGGTAGAGCACTTCCATCCTCAATGTCCATCCATAGAGAATTTTCAGGTTCTGCACTGGGTGTAGCATGAGGATACAGGGTAAGTTTTTTTGTGTCATAACCATCAGAAATGGTCATGGAACCAGATATGCAACCAATGAAAGCATCGGCTGTAGCTAACCATGGTCGTCCCAAAATTAGAGGATGGCCTCCCAGACAGGATTTGGGTTGCAAAATGACAAAATCAGGAGGATACTCCCATGAGTCCACTGAAATGACTAAATCATCGATTACTCTTTCTGGTCTGATGGTAGAGCGATGAGCTAGTTCTAGAACAGTAGGAGTAGGTCGGATTTGTGTTCTGAGTTGAAGCAACTGCGTATTTTCTATTGCCATGATGTTAATTATTGCCCCTAAGTCAACTAGTACATGTGGAATAGAATTCTGTCCAATTTTAACAGTTACTGTAGGGTTTCCTGGGTCGCCATATTTACTAGGTGGAGTTTTGCCTAACATCAGCTCAGACAAATCCCCCACTACATGCATTGTGAGGGGATCTTTAGGTTTTCATCCAGGTTTCCTGATACAGAGGTCCCTCACAGTCTTGGCATAAATATGGACATCCCTTATCGCTTGCAATAGTGGAATATTAACGTGTAGATTTTTCAATTCTCCTAGGAGATTGAAAGATGGTAATTCCACAGGCTTGGTAATTTTCAGTCTTTCAGGGAATGGTGGGTCTGTTGATTCTATAATAAGTTGGTCAATTTATTCTGTATCAGCAGATGGTTTCTCCCCTAATTCCTTATTTGATTCTGAAGATGGAGCATCTTCGATTATTGGCTCAACTATTCTCCCTGATCTTAATTTTATTTCATCATAAGGCATAGGAGTAATAGATAAGGTTGTCACATTATGTATGTCTATGTTCTGAACGACCTTGTTATTTGGGTTTGGGTTAGGTTGCACAAGCATCTGAGGTAGTAAGGGAGGATTGTTTGGTGAGGCATTGGGCGGCAATTGCAGTTGTTGCTGCTGGTACGGGGGTTGGAACTGTTGTTGATAGGGGTTTGATTGGTGATGGCTTTGATAACTGAGTTGTTGTTGAGGGCCTCTCCCATATGGGTTACATTGCCCATAGTGATTATGTTGTTGGGGCATAGGTGACCATGCATTGGGATCCTAATAAGAGGGTGGTATTTCATTTGGAGGGGGGGAATTCGTCTAGCCATATGGTAGCTGATTGTTCCAATAATTAAATGTTGGAGGAGAGAATTGAGAGTTCATACCTTGACCTCTTGGCTGCCATTGTCTTCTTTGTGTTATTAGATAAACAACCTTTGCTTCCTCATTATTTGCCTTCATTGATGCTTTTACACCTGGTAGAGAGGCACATTGGTCAGTGGCATGGTCTAATTCACAAATAAGGCATACCTGGACACTGTTCAATGGGCACTCCCTTGGTGGATGTTTCATTCTGCAATTCAGACAGAAAATGCACAATGCTTTCTCTGATTCTACTTGTTTCTATTTGACCTGCAAAGTATCCATTTGTGAGGCAAAATAGTTAATCATCTCTATTTTGAAATTTTCTAACAGATTACCTATTTCTGCTCTTGTTGCTCCTCCATTGACTTATTTTTGTACCCTTGAAAAAGTGGTTGACTTATTCCTTGGTAGCTGACTTATTCCTTGTAGATCCTCGAGAACATCTTTTGCAGAGATCTACAATGTCCTCATAGGATTCCTTAGATATATCTCCCTTGCCAAGCATATTCAGCATATCTAAACAATCTTCTCTAACTCCTTTTAGCAAAATGGTTTTCAGAATGTCCTTACTTACATCCAGATGTCCAGACCTTTGTAGATTATATTGGAGTCGCTCCACAAAGTCTTCAAGGGTCTCGTCCTCCTTCTGTGACATCTTGAATAGTTCCTCTCTTCGTTCCCTTGTTTGACGGTAATCTTGGTATTTGTTTAAGAAAAATTGCCTCATTTGTACCCATGTTGAAATGTTTTCTCCTCCAAGGCTCATGAACCATCTTAACGCATTACCCTTTAATGTAGCTAGAAATAGTTTCAGCTTCTGCGCAGTGGTAGTGTAATCATAGCTTCTACACAAAATGTCAAATCCAAACAGAAACTCATTCGGGTATTCAGTAGATAATCCATGAAAATTTGGGAGAGCTGAGAGAGGTATGTTTTTCATAGGAGCCATCCCTCATGTAGGAACATCAAAAATAGGAAAAACCAGGGTAGAGATAGTATTTTCATTGTTTACCTAATCCCCGTTGTTCTGTGGATTCTCTTGGTGGATCTCTTCTTCGTTATCCCCTTGATTCTCCATATGTGCTCTTTCTCTCCACTCAATACAAACAATGTCCGACTCTTCTTTAGTGACTATCCGACCGTTGATATGATAAACAACTTCTTCTAGATTTTCCCTGTTCCATGCTATACTTCCTTGATCTTCAATGTTCTCCAGTGTTGCTTGTTGATTTGTTGGTGACAAATCTTCAGCTTCGACTTCAGCTTCAACTTCAGTGCTTGATGAGAACAATGTTTCGAGAAGGGGTATTTCTACTGACTATGGATCACATCTTCTTGGAGGATTTGTAGGGCGAAAAATAGATCCTGAAGAAGAATCTGCTTTGGCTATAATCTCATCAACAATGGTTTGTCTCCCCAGTATGTTAGGATTTCTTCCTCCACATCCTATGGTACCTGTAAGGTTAGTATTTTGAGGGATTCATTCTCGCATTTTGTGATACATGCAGACTATTCATTCCTAAGAAAGAAAACTAATGTGCTTACCAAAATCTATGAATATCTTCCCCGAAAACGACGCCAAAATGTTTGGCACTTTAATTGTCTAATTGAATAGAAAATCAAAGTGTTCAATATAAATTGTCAACCCAGGGAAATATGTTATTTCAAGATAATTGTGCACAGTCTATGCTAGATTATGAAAGCATCTCTAATCTAATTGTAGTAGGGAAGTTTTAAAAAAAACAAACATTATCACTAACATCGTTGTGCTGAAACAACTGGATTTCTACAGATTTGAAATCATAATTGCAATCTAAACTGATGAATGTATAAGAACCCTGGATTGCCTACTCTAATCCAACTTTCTAATCTACTTTTGCAGTTAGAAGCTCTATACTATTTGCAGAAAGGAAATCTACTTATTGCAAGAAGATACTTCACACTTTTATTTCTTAGAAACACGATTTTAACCTAATGCAGAAAAAGGGAAAGCAGTTCTCCAGCAATGTTTATCATTATGCGCATCTAACAAGAAGGAACTAAACTGTAACAATAGTTGTATTCTAGAAATGTCTAACAGTTAAATAATTTGCATTTAAAACAACTAATCTAGAATTCAAAACGGAGGGGAATCAGTGAGGAAGGTGGGCCCTTTCCTTCTCACTGAATCCGCTCAAAGAAATAGGTTACAGTCTGTTAAAGGAATTCAATCCACTCTTTCATTCAATTGCCAAAAATGTTTGTGTACAATCAGCGTTACTTTTCTTTCCCCAATAAAAAAAACTCCCTTTCATTACCAAAGCTCTGCTATTTAAAGTAGGATTCATTCAATAGAACATAATCAGAACAGTCTTGAGAATCCCTGATTCTCAAGTTGTTTGTTTGATATCATTAATACAAAATCTAGAACTCTCCTTGATCAACATCGTGAGCCAACATATTTCATCAGCAGGTGTTGTAGCAGTCGTATAACAACAGGACTGGTGGCGTCTGTTGTAACAGCTTCCAGGATTGACGGGCTTTTGTTGCAGTAGTCATGTAACAGCTTCCAGGTTTGGTGGCATTCGTTGCAGCAATCATGTAACAGTAGCGAGTTTCTCGAAGTGGGTTGTTCTAAGCATTTTGATCATTAGTTAAATCATTTCATGGGTAAAATATGTGAACGTTACCAATCAAACATGCTAAGTAAATGAAAATATAAAAGCGAGATGAATAGTTCATACCTTGGGAAAAAGGATCTTAGTACTCATTATAATAGTCATTTAGCTTAGGAATGAGAAGGTTGAATGGGAAAAAGATGTAGTGAAAAAGGGACATTTCTGGGTCCTAACACCAGGGATGGTATGTTCATTTATGCTCACATATGTGCGGAAGTAGACTTGGAAAAGAGATTACCAGAAGAAATACAATTATCTCTAGACAACTGGAAACATATGCAGCCTATGGATTACAAGAAACTCATTTTCAAGTGCAAGTCATGTAATAAATACGACCATTTTGTGAAAGACTACCCAAAAAATAACCAAGTGGATCAACCAACACAAGAGAAGGAAGAGAAATGGTAGCCAATTAAAAAGAAAAAAAAATGAATGTGAATCAAGTTTCTCCCACAATGACTTATAAACCAATATCAATAGCAACATGCAATTGAGGCCCTTAGGATCAAGGTACAAAAATATGAAAATGCGAGAGGTTGAACCTAGCGAGATCCATCACTGTGAATCCACAAGAAAATCCCCAAATTGGCCATAAGAGGGAGGAGTAAGTCCAAAGATGTCCAGGGATTCCCCCCTCAATGCGAGTGGTGGAGAAAAATCTAGAAACTTTACCCTCTCATGGAGTAGAAAGCAATGTATTGGACCATAAATAAGAGCTTGAACACTCTCTAGAAAAGCCAATGTATTCATCTAGAATCCTCACTCAGAAAAAAAATAAAAAATAAAATGATGAAGAAGAAAAGGAAGAGGATGATATGGAAGAAAGGTTACCTAAAAAAGGTAGGAATAAAACTAACCAAAGGAAAATGGTAAGAGATAGAAAACAAGGATAAATTATTGGACACCCAATCGACTATAGAGAGATCCTTAGGAATAGGGGGAATAAATATTAGGAATCTGAGTTCCTCGACCCTGTAAAGGCATGGATCGTTAGTTTAAGGTAGTAAAAATAAAGGATCTAATAAAATTTGAAAATCCCTCTATCCTCCTCCTCCAAGAGACTAAGCTAGAGGATTTAGAAGTCATTAAAACATGTAATTTGCAATGGAAAAATGTTGAAGGGTAGGAACTCAGTTCAAGAGGTGCATCTAGAGGCCTATATATTGTATGGAATAACCTCCTCTTGCATCTGGAATTTTCATATCAAATCCAACATTTTATATTGATGAATTTCACACCTCAACAAATAAGTAAAAAATTAAACATTATAAATGTTTGTATGCCTACAATATACAAAAAGAAGTTGGACTATTGTGAATCACTTTCAACATTTAAATGCTCAGAATACTTTCATAACAACATTATTGTAGGTGATTTTAATGTAACCCTTGGTCACAAAGAGAAAAGGGGAGGGAGTGAAGTCAAAGACCCCTTTCAGGAAAGAATGAAAGACTTGATATCTAACTAGGATCTAGTGGATATCAAGCCAAGAAAGGGGAGATACACTTTGTCTAACAAGAGAATAAGGCCAAGACATATAGTAGCCCAACTAGATCACTTTCTAGTTTAGAGTGAATTTATCTTTAGTGGAACTATAATTTCTTCTAAAATTCTCCCTTGGGTGGCCTCCAACCATAAACCCATTGTTCTTATGATACTAGATTCACTAGACTATGGCCCTATTCCTTTTCAATTCAATCCTCTTTGGCTCAAGGATAAAATGTCAGTAGGAATAATCTATTAATAATGGAGTAAGCGGGCTATAGTCTCCCCCTATCTATATTTGGGAACAAAAGTTGAACGTAGTGAAAATTGCCCTCAAGGAATGGGCTAAAAATGATTATTCTCCTCCCAAGTGTGAAAAAGAGGAATGCAGATTGCATCTTACTTCACTACAAGGTAAAATGCAATTTGAAGTAATAACCAACAATCCGATTAAAGAAGAGAATTTGGTCTTCCAAAAATTTCACAAAGCTCTTAGAATGGAGGAGGAAATGTGGACACTTAAGTCTCATAACCTATGGTTAAAATTTAGGGACATAAATACCACCTTCTTCCATAAGCAAGCAAGAGTCGGGACATGGAGAAACAATGTCAAAGAAATTACAATGGAAGATGGAATGATTATTAGGAATTTTGTGAAAATAAAAGAGGTAATGCGATCTCATTTTGAGAGTTACCTATATACAAATAGAGATGGAGCAGATCCAGAGGACATGTTGGATGCAGGGCGAATCAGAAAGAAAGGTTATTTTTGGAAGAGAAGCATGCAAGAGGAAAGAGACAGTTAGAAGGAAAAGAAGCACACGCGCATGCATGGAAGACCTAACGACGCTAGGGTTAGGGTTTTTGTAATACATTGTAATGGTTGGTGAGTTGAAGATAAATAGAGGAGATAGATACATAGAGCAGGGGGGAAAGAGAGAGAAGAGGGAAAGAGAGGTGAAATATGCGAAGAAAGTAAGATAATTGTAAGGATAGTATGAGTTACTAGGGAGATAAAAAGGGCATGAGTGAATCAATCCCAAGGGTTAGATCACAAGCTGAGGAGCCTGGTGTGATCTAGTCAGCCTCGCATGGATCGAGGAGCTTGTGGGAAGAAAGAAGAACTGAGATTGTAACCATGCGCGACATGGAGATTTCCAAACTATAATAAAATCCTTAGAGCCGTATCTTTGTGGACGTAGCCTAGGAGGGGGTGAACCACTGTAATACCATGTTATGTGACTGAATGAATGTGTTTTTGCGTCTGATTAGTTGATGAATGTTGAATGAATGAAGTAGCTAAGTAAATCTGATGTACCATATGCATGCATAGAATGAATGTTTTACTAGATGTTAGATGAATTGAATAAAGTTTAAGGTGCATATCTCACTCAGTCTCAGGTTGCAAACACCTGAGTATTGCAGCCACCCATAGAGCTATCTCAGGTGAGACTACGCAGTACACTCTATGTAGTGCATTGCCTTCTGGGTGACCAGAGGGGCCGATAGTCTTTAAGGGATTTTGTTGGGAAGCTTCTTAGTTATGAGTCGAGGTCAATCTATAATGGTAAATAGATAAAAGGGAATGAAAACCAACAAATGGTTCCATTGTCGGCTGATTGGAAGGCAATGGGTTTGAGCATATGAGATCTGTGGAAGATGTGTCAAAAGAAGACGGGATCGGATGACAAGAAGGTGAGAGAATGCAAAGCTAAAAGTGGATGTTGAGACCGTGTAATTCCACAAAGGTAGAGATCGAAAGTTGGTTGAAGACAAAGGAGCTAGATTTTACGCATAAGGATAATAGAAACCCAAAGTTAACACCGCATAAGTATCTATACAAGTACATATTTATCGACTTGCACGAAGTATTTTTCTGTGATTTCCCACACATATTGCAGGAGTGGATCAAAATAGTTTAAGACAACCATCCAACGAATCGGATCAGACAGCTAGAGTGGAATCCTGAAGAGATCGCGCAACTACAACGCATTGATAATAAGTTTATGCTCGCAGTAGATTTCTGGTTAGACAACATTGTTGCCAGATTTATCATAGAGTTTGCAGTAGATACAACAAAGTCGTATAGAGCAATAGAACAAGAATTCTTGAAGGGACCTCTAGGTAGGTACCTCAGATCATTATATACTTCCATTAAGATATTGCTATATAACAAAGGTGTAATGACAATGGAGTCAGACAACTAAACTTCCCTGCGTACATGGGGGAAGGGGGGAAGCACTGACATGAAAATGAGAAATGGAAGGAGAAGGGAATAAAGGAAAGAAGGAGGAGGCCTTGGACCCAATTATGATGGACGATGACCAAATCAAGTAGATCATGGCGACAACTGGAAGGACACGCAGTGGAGTACCCTACCAATACAAGGTGAACACCAAGAAGAGAGTCGTAGTCGTGAGGGAAGGCTTGGCAAGTGATGAAGAGGAGGTAGAGGATCTTTGGGCTGTGGAGCAAATTGAGGAAATCCTGCGCACGACATATGAGAGGAAGATGAGAGGTCCAAGAGCGGAAGTAGAAGGCAACATTCTTATCCATATCGGTGTTAGTGTGGAACCCATAAACCCATGGGCGACTAATACACCAAGAAAAACACCACCGTTTAGACAATCAAATTTCGAAAGAAGGAAGACAGCAGGAAGTACATCTACATAAGGAACAACAACTGGGGGAGCCAGTTCAGAAAGCAGTAGTCAAATATCTTCACCGTGTGGAGGTACTAGTTTAACATTCGAGATGGCGGGACATGACCCAACCATCAGGTTACCAGAATTCAAAGGAGAAGCATCGGAGGACCCGAAGAAGCACTTGTTTATCTGTGAAAAGATTTGGGAAGCAAAACAAATCACAGACGAGGACACTAAACTTGCACAGTTAGCTATCACATTAAGAGATCGTGCACTAGATTGGTATATGAGTTTAGCCATAAATAGTCCGCTAGGGACAACCAGAACGATTGGAGATATCAAGAAGCTGATGATAAATGAGTTCCAGAAGCCAAGTTCAGAGGACCAATACATGAACAAGATGATAGATATTAGACAGAAACTAGGAGAATTTGTATGGGAGATTGACCAGAGATTCAAGCGACTGAAAGGAAAGATGAAATATATCATGACATATATGCAACATAGGCATCTCTTCGTCAATTCATCGTTACCACACTTGAAATATCCACTGTGACAACAAAAGTTTCAGACGCAGGCAGAGGTTCTGCAAGCAACCCTACAACTGGAAGAGAACCAATATCAGAAGACAGATCTAGCCATCGAGGAGCTGAAGGAGGATATGAAGAACTTAACATTCCAACTAAACCAGAACAAGAACAAGGACAAAAGGGAAGTCATTTGGTGTACCACATGTAGGACAGAAGGACACCATAAGAACGAATGTCCAACATTTGTACAATACATGGCAGGAGGAATGCCAAATCCATTACGAACAAGAGGACTATGGTGTGAGATTTGTAAGAAACAGGGTCATGATCCATATCACTTCCCAATGATGCAAAAGTACCAGACAATGTTGAAGAGCTCGTATTGCAACTTTTGCAAGTCAGTAGGCCATGATGACAAAGATTGTAGAACCATGGAGTTGATGAGAGAGAGAACATTAGATGCATATAAGGTATAGGCATAGACAATGACTAGGCAAGCCGCACCCCAGTTTAATCAAATACCAACCCAGTACAACATTGCATAGCAACCATACAACACTGTGTAGCCGCAGTATAACACCGCACAACCACACTATAATACCACACAGTATAACTAGGCGCCTCAGTATAACGTGTCGCGAGGGGATCGAGCTCGCTACATAGGCAGAGGAAGACCAAGAGGAGGATTTGCAAGAGGTAGAGGACCAGTGGTATGTCACAATTGTCAACAACCAGGACATTATGCAAGAGAATGTCCACTTCCACCAATGACATGTATGTATTGTCGCGCATCAGATCATGACACGGAAGAATGTCCTACGCTATTAGGGAAGATCCAAGAAAAAAGGAATCAAAACAATCAGAATGTTTAGTGGATTTCAGCAGAAGCGATGGATGAAGGAATAAACATCAACATAGTTACACGCAAAGGAGCTAAAACAGGAAAACACACAGTACGACAAGAGCCAACACAACACCAATGGGTGAAGAAGAATGTCGAACCAAGGAAGCAGTTTGACGCGTAGAACGAGAAGGAGATATTTAAGCAAGCCAGATA
Source organism: Picea engelmannii (assembly GCA_009831015.1). Taxonomy (NCBI): domain Eukaryota; kingdom Viridiplantae; phylum Streptophyta; class Pinopsida; order Pinales; family Pinaceae; genus Picea; species Picea engelmannii. Next base: position 1,635,107 of record ML777531.1, on the reverse strand, counting down.
AGAAATTTTGAAGCTAGACATTGCGTCGACATCAACCGTACAACATAGTAAGGAAGTACCAAAGTACGAGATGCCTCCATCGTTGGATCACACCAAAGAAACGCAGCCCCTGGGACAAGTAAGTACGATCAAAGGCTTTTTGCAATCATGTGTAAAATTACTAAATGATCCATATTTTGTCAAAGTATTACAAAATATGCTAGAAAGATGTAGCATAGAGGCAGAAGGAAAGCTAGAACAAAAAACAGTCAATCACCTACATACAAGGAGGAGAAAAAGTAGGGAGTTCAGGCTGAACGCCAACATTGGAGATTTCAACATGGGAGATATTATACTGGATTTAGGATCCGAAGTCAATGTATTACCCAAGAAGTCATGGTAATGTATGGGAGAGCCCACATTAGGATATTCACCAATTCAACTGAAAAAAATCAACACAGAGTTCTACCAATTAGAAGACTAAAAGGAGTGACAGTAGACCTAGATGGAGTGTGGACTAAAGTCGACTTCAAAGTAATAGAAATAGTGGACGACACAACACCTTATCCAGCATTGCTTGGTCTGGATTGAGCTTTTGATAACTAGGCCATAATCAACTTAAAGATGTGGAAAATGACCTTCAAGTCAGGAGAATACAGAGTCATTGCGCCATTGGACCCATCAGAAGGGGAATGGTTCGTAGAGCCTACTTGCTTAGACCTGGAAGAAATTAACCAGTTGTACAGAACAACTGCGCAAGATGAAGATTACGTTAACCCAACTGCAGATGGGACACTTAGTTGGAATAACATCACCTCATGTGCATCAGACTCAGATACGGGCTTAGAGAATTGGCAACAAAGGTTACACGAAGTTTCCACAAAAATATGCGCAAGAATAGACCACACAGTAAGATGGGTAGGTACGGAGATGAGGGAACCACCCAGCTTCCATGGGGTGAACGATCTAGAAGCATTCTTGACACGTTATGAAGATGAAGTGTTAGAAAATCAGAGACTCTTAGCACTAGATATAACACTCAAGGCGACACCTACGAGATGGTGGGGTGTGCACAAATAAACAATCAAGGACTGGTACCAATGTAAGCAGTTACTGCGCATTAGGTTTAGCGCAGAACAAGGAAGCAACCAACAACAAAAATATGATGGACAGGGGGAACCAATAGGACACTTGGAGAAGTGCAGAGCGTTATGGAAAATGACACCACCGGAGGAATGGCCTCACCATTTTGTACACACATTAGAGGGCATCCCAACAAACTGGTATACAGACCAAGAACTGCACAGAGGAACTACGAGATGGATAGTACTATAGCAGAACTTTACAGTCACTTTCTCATTTGAGCATGAGAACCCCAACATAGATGCAACACTTAAAAAAATAAGAGGGGTGATATTTATTAAAGAACCAGAAGTTGAACTTATAACAGACGAACAACAACAAAACATATAGACATTGAAAGAACTATTATCATGCTACCATGTGCAGGAAGAAGTACCAGATGAAGATGACCCACACGATATTCAGATTGAGGAAGTTGAAGGCGAGAGATAAGTGGAGGGTCCACCTTTGGAACCATAAGTGATTTCTGCGTCGATCAAGGTGAAGAAAGTAAACATCGGGACAGTGGAGAATCCCAAAATGGCCAGCATTGGAGACTATTGGGATGAGCAAACAGTAGAAAGTATAACAGAGTTACTGCGCGAGTACAACGACCTGTTCCCAACTACATTCACAAAAATGAAAGGCATAGCGGGAGAGCTAGGTGAAATGAAAATACCGCTCAAAACTGAGGCAAGACCAATCAGACAGTGACCATACAGACTAAACCCAATATATAAGCAAAAAATAAAAGCTGAGATTAATAGGATGTTGGAGGTTGGAATCATAGAACCTATAGAAGAATCTGAATGGATAAGTCTGATGGTAGTTCAGGAGAAGAAACAAGGGGGGATAAGAATATGCATCGACTTGAGAAAGTTGAACAATGCATACTTACATGACCCGTTCCCTACCCCGTTCACAGAGGAGGACATGAAGCTTATTCATTCACCGACGGATTCTCAGGATACCATCAGATCAAGATAGCACTGAAATATAGATACAAGACCACTTTTTCCACGGAATGGGGATCATACCTGTATACAGTCATGTCGTTTGGATTGAAGAACGCACCAACGATATTTTCCAGAGTAGTCATCGTTGCATTTAAGTAATTTATCCACCAGTTTCTAGAAGTATACCCGGACGATTGGACAGTCTATAGCTTGTTGAAGGAACACGTCGAAGTCTTACGACTAATGTTAGAAAGATGCATGCAGTGCCAGATATTGTTAAATATCAAGAAGTGCATATTCAGAACACATTTTGGGATACTATTGAGCCATATAGTATGCAAGCAAGGTTTGTTAGTAGATCCTGCCAAGATTGCAGTCATTGTTAACCTGCCACCACCAAAAACAGTTTGTCAATTAAGTGCGACATTGGGACACACAGGATACTACAGGAAATTTATAAAAGGGTATGCACAGATCACTGCACCAATGGAGAAATTACTAAGGAAAGACACAAGGTTCCAGTGGAATGAGGACTATCAACATGGTCTGGATACTCTGAAAGAGAAGATGGTAATCGCACCAATACTAGTATTCCCAGATTTGGAGAAGACATTCCACATACATGTAGATGCATCGACCATAACACTTGCAACTATTCTGGCGCATCCAGGAGCAGGAGAATTGGACCACCCTATAGCATTTGCTAGCAGAAAACTGTCAGAATCAGAGCAGAAATACAACACTACAGAGAGGGAAGGCCTAGCTATGGTCTATGCGCTCCAGAAATTTAGACATTATTTATTAGGAAAATATTTCAAGATATTCACGGACCATTCCGCGCTCAAATACCTCGTCAACAAGCCAGTGTTGGGGGGGAGAATTTGCAAATGGTTATTGTTGTTCCATGAGTTTGACTTTGAAGTAATAGTCAAGCCAGGAAAGTTTAACGCATGAACTAATCACCTGTCGAGGATCATGAATGGGGAGGAACCTACAAACCTAGAAGATAACTTTCCGGACGCACAATTATTTTTAGTCCAGTTAGTCGATGAATACTTGACAGACATCATCCAATACTTGAGTACAGGGACTGCGCCATAGGAATATAACACCACGCAGAAGAAGAATTTGGTAGTCAAGGTTGTAGATTACCAGTTAATTGCAAGACACTTATACAAAATGGGTGCAGATAACATATTGAGAAGATGTGTGCTAGAACATGAAAGGCCTAGAATTTTAGCAGAAACCCATGAGGGAATAGCAGGAGGGAATTATGCAGAAAAAGCTACCGCGTAGAAGGTATTGTGCGTAGGATTATAGTGGTCGACCATGCACAAAGACTCGAAGGACTACTACCAGAAATGTGATGTCTATTAGAGGGTTGGTAAACCGAATAGAAGGGACGAGATGGATCTACAACCACAAGAAAGTTTATAGGTATTTGACAAATGGGCAATAGATTTTGTGGGACCAATTAACCCACTAGTAAAAAGGTCAGGAGTGAGGTACATTATCACTGCGACAGAATAGCTAACAAGATGGGCAGAAGCAACACTAGTAAAAGATTGCAGCACAGAGACAACATCACACTTCCTGTTCGAGCAAGTGATCACTAGATTTGGTTGCCCGGGGATTTTGATGAGTGACCAAGGCACTCATTTCATTAACAATATTATTAAGGCTATGACTGCAGAATTTGAAGTTCATCATCAAAAGAGTACACCATATCATCCTCAAGCAAATGGAATAGTGGAAGCCTTTAACAAGATCCTTGAAAATGCACCGATGAAGATATGCAACATTAATAGGGATGATTGGGACTTGAAGATACCAGCGGTATTGTCGGCATACAGGACCACATGCAAGAAATTAACAGGACAAACACCATTCTGACTGGTGTACGAACAATAATTTGTGGTACCATTAGAATTTTCGGTGCCTAGTCTGTGCGTAACAACAATTACAAACATGACAGAATGAGGCGCAGTACAGGAAAGGCTAAATAAACTGATGATCATGGAGGAAGATAGGATTCTAGCAGGGTTCCACCAAGAAGTCCAGAAAGCAAGAGACAAAGCTTGGCATGACAAACATATCAAGAGGAAGGGTTTCAAGGAAGGAGACCTAGTCGTGATGCATGACAGCAAATCCCTTCAGCACCTAGGAAAACTCAGAATGCATTGGTTAGGACCATACGAAGTAAAGACTATCACGGATGGGGGAGCTATACAATTAAAGGATTTAGGAGGAGCAAAACTCGGAGGGATGATCAAAGGGAGCTGATTGAAGTTGTACAAGGCTGTTCGACCCCCGGGCAATTGAAAAAAAAAGAGACAAACATTTAACAAAGGCATAGGGCACCGAGAAGAGAATGAGCACACACACTCGGGAATACCAGTGCGACAGAGGAAAAGGCCAATGGTCACTACAAGCGGGAAAGCGAAAACATTGGGAAAACAGGACACGAAAAAACCCCACCAACGGACGACAACTATCAAACTTAAATAACAAAATTGACTGACAGGATGCCGCATTAATCATGCCAACTAGCGACAGCAAGGGAATTCAATAGCAAGTACGCGAGAAGCGTCGGTTCAATTAAAATGTCAATGAGGTAACGTCTCCAAGAAGCTTCACAGAATTCCTATATAAACTAGTACACATGACTGGGAAGGTTATTGTGCAAGTGAGAAAAGCAGAGAGCAATAAAGAATACAAAGCCGAGAGCAAAGTTTCCAGAGCTTACAGACGCCACCATGTTCGACGGACAACAACCTGAACACCATGACACCACCTAAATAAGGAGAATCGAACCAAACTGGCCAACGACCCCAAAGCAATGCCAGAGCCTCATCGCAAGCATAGGAAAGCGAACAACAACCACTTCAGCCTCCAGAATTTGTCAATGTGGATGAAATCCTGTCGCTCGATATGACACGAGGAAGCCCCACACCTATTGTGGAGGAAACCCAATAGACAACACTAGTGGGAATGGACGTGGATGCACCAAAAGGGGGACAGGGACAACAGGTTGAGGACGCAAACAATCATTCACACTCCGGAAACCCTGAAGAGCGCCCGAGAGTTAATAGGACGGTCCCGAACCAAGAGGAAATGACCGCACCAGGAAGATTACACATAACCATGTCGGAATAGCCACAGGAGGGCACAATGGAAGATGTCACCGGCTGACTAGATGAGTATGCAGAAGAGCGAACAATGGAGGCTGGAACCTCGAGTCAGCCACCACAGTGGAAGGGAAAGTAGGCGATACCAAGGCCACCGCGCAGGCAAGCCACCACAGTCATTCTCTTGTCGCGTATTCCAGAAGGGGTACATATAACAGGAAATATGTTAAGCCACGTGGAGAAATTGAGGTACTCAGACCACGACGCGACGAACATGGACAAGTTCCCAGAGTTTGCCAAGCAAGTCTACAAACAGACTGTGGGTATAGGACCCTTTGGCAAACCAATTAATCAACCAGTACAATGGGCAGCCAGACTGGCCAAAAAAGGGATTCTAGGCCTGTTGGACATCCCGCACTTTGGGAGGGGCCGGTATGCAAACAATTGCATCAAGCAGCTGATGGCAGTCACCCATGGAAAACACCTATGGATGGAACAACTCGTCTCAATAGACGTAGAGCTTATTGCATACATCACAGGGATGCCATCACGAGGTGAGGATCCCACACAGTTCCTTGAGGACAAGACGAAGGAGAAAGCATTGGCCAAGGAAATGAAGAAGAAATATGGTACCGAAAGGGCGTCGCGCAGAATCATCATCAAGCGTATTAGTGATGCCACGACAAGAATGGCCACAAAAATTATGGCATGAAAATTACTCAGGAAATGCCACAAGGAGGAAGTCTCGACCAGGGTTGTTGCAGCTGCAGCACAATGTGCGGAGGGCACCACACTCAAATGGGCCCCTTATTTGTTGAATCTGTTCTTGGACAGCTGCAAGGATGCGTAGGATCTGGGGACAAAATTTCATTATTCATGGCTACTCATACTGATAGCCTTGATCGGATGGAAGGAGCCAAAGTATTCATTCTTTGCCATTAGACTCAATCCTTGCCATGGAGCGTGATACTTATCGTTGGGGTCCGCTTCATACCCCAAGAACAGAAAGGTGAATGCAACCACATTTGAAGGATATCATAGCGACCTATAAGAGAGCATCGTCAACACTTTGAGGGTGACACCGGAAGCAATCACATAGTATGAGGGCATATCCAACTTCAAAGCCACTAGACATGCAATGTGGATCCGGGCACAGAAAGATCCTGACAATCAATGGATACAACTGCTCTACTATATCAAGGAGGCAGACATAGTGATGTCCATTAAGGATTGGGATGATAACTGGAAGATTTCAGTCCTCAATCGATAAATACCCGCAAAAATGGAGGAGGAGGAGAAGGTAAGATAGGAACAACACATGTCGAAGAGATAACAGTGCCCAAGAAACCAAGGACGGGTCAGAACAAGGCGCAACAGAAAAAAAGGGGGGCACCCAAGAAACGCACCAAAGCGGGGAAGAAGAACAACACATAGGCGCCACAGGTATAGGAGAAACAGACTGAGACAACACAGGGAACCACATCAAATGCTACTCAGCAGGAGCAAGGCTAGACTAAGAAGCCAGTCATCCAAAGGGGGGTGCGCGCACGAAGGTGAAGGCACACAAAACACCCCCAGAATACACGATCACCGAGGACGATGTGGACATGGTGGACCAAATGGTCTAAGATCGCACAGTCAAGGATTTCGATAATGTTGCGTGCCAAAGGGAAAGGATTGAGGAAGAGCATGCATACATGCGACAACTCCTCCAATAGCTCAAGAAGCGTAAGTGGCCGACAACAGCATAGGAACAGTCCCATCAGCATCACATATAGGAGGCGAATCTGGATCAAGCGAGCAGGACAGGATCCAGACGACAACACAATTGAGCTCGACATTTCACGTCACACCCAACATGTTGCACATGGACGAAATCGTGGGGCAAACACCCCTAAAGGAATTGGCTCAAATACAGTTGGTATTAACGCAGATGCCAACCAAGGCCTTGTATAAACTGCAAGTCAGCGTCACACAGGAGGTACGGTCACGTGCACGCATAGACACAACAAAATTGTAGAAGGAAAAGGACAATCAGGATGAGCTGGAATTGGTACTCGAGCAGGCTAAGCTCGAGACCAAAGATGAAAAAGACTGTGTGGATAGGCTGTAGCAGGAATTGGCCGTAGCCTATGAGAAAATCCCAAAGAGCACGCAAATGGTCGAACTCAAGGTGACACTGAAGATTGATCAGATTGTGCAGACAATCGATCAATACAAACATGAGATCAAGCACCTCTGGGAGCAGCTCATACCTACCACTCCACCAGAGGTGAAGGAGCATAAGAAGCAGGAGGCAACAACGTAGATAAAGAAGATAGAGCAACAAGTCCACGCGGCGGTCGACTTGTTTGAGAAGATAGCATAGCTTTGGATGAAGTTGGAAGAAGATCAACAAGTCCAGTAGTGGGACCAAGAAGAAGAAAAGATAAGCACAACTATCCAGGACCTCAAGCAGAGGCAAAAGACAATGTCGATCACAGAGCGCGTCAAAGGAGCGCAGGATATGAAGAAACTACAAGAATAACTCATAGCTACTCAAACACAAAAAAAGGAGCGCCAGGCTCAAATGGAACCACTCCAAGAGCGAGCAACAAAGTTCATTGCACAGGCAGAAGAAGCAAAAATGAACATAGCACAAACCCACGCAAAGTGCGCAGGGATGGTCAGCAATGAGATTGTAGTGTAGGTATTGGATGCACTCAAGGAGAAGACCGTACAGGCCCAAATGCAAGCAACAGGGATCATGAAGAAGTTCCAAGAGATCGCAAGAGAGATCGATGAAGCGCACTACGTTTCATCGCACCAGGTTTAGGTGGCTCGGGACGAGCCACATGTCAGTGTTGGGGGCCTGTTGGATGTAGGTTGAATAAAAAAGAAAGGTTATTTTTGGAAGAGAAGCATACAAGAGGAAAGAGACAGTTGGAAGGAAAAGCAGCATGCGCGCATGCATGGAAGACCTAACGACGCTAGGGTTAGGGTTTTTGTAATACATTGTAATGGTTCGTGAGCTGAAGATAAATAGAAGAGATAGATACATAGAGCAGGGGGGAAAGAGAGAGAAGAGGGAGAGAGAGGCGAGATATACGAAGAAAGGAAGAGAATTGTAAGGACGATATGAGTTACTAGGGAGCTAGAAAGGGCATGAGCGAATCGATCCCGAGGGTTAGATCATAGGCTGAGGGGCATGGTGTGATCTAGTCAGCCTCGCAGGGATCTAGGAGCCTGTGGGAATAAAGAAGAACTAATATTGTAACCATGCGCGGCATGGAAATTTCCAAACTATAATAAAATCCTTAGAGCCAGATCTTTCTGTACATAGCCCAGGAGGGGGTGAACCACGGTAATACCGTGTTATGTGACTGAATGAATGTGTTTTTGCCTCTGATTAGTTGGTGAATGTTGGATGAATGAAGTAGCTAAGTAAATCTGATGTACCATATGCATGCATAGAATGAATTTTATACTAGATGTTAGATGAACTGAATAAAGGTTAAGGTGCAGATCTCACTCACTCTCAAGTTGCTAACACCTGAGTATTGCAGCCACCCATAGAGCTATCTCGGGTGAGACTGCGCAGTACACTCTGTGTATTGCGTTGCCTTCTGGGTGACTAGAGGGGCCGATAGTATTTAAGGGATTTTGTTGGGAATCTTCTTAGTTATGAACCGGGGTCCATATGTAATGGTAAATAGATAAAAGGGAATGAAAACCAACAGGACACAATGCTCATTCTTGAAAATATACCCTCAATCATATGATCCCCAAGTGAGAATTTTGATTTGATGAAGGAAGTCACCAAAGAAGAAATTCAAAGAGAAATAAGGGGTTTAGCTCCTTACAAAGCCTCAAGGCCATATGGGTTTTCAATCCACTTTTACAGAGAATGTTGAAATATCATAAAATTTAATTTCAAAAGAATGCTATAGTATGTTCAAAAGTCATGCAAGATCGAGGGAAGCACGAACTCATCCTTCCTTGCTCTTATCCCAAAAGAGGCCAACCCTTCTTCCTTCTTTTGGTTCCATCCAATCTCACTATGTAATGCATCATATAAAGTGTTGTCTAAGATGATTGCAAACAAGTTAAAATGTCTCCCTAAAATCGTATCAAACAATCAATGAGGGTTCATGCAGAAAAGGCATATCGTGGATAACATCATCATGGTTCAAGAAGAAATACACTCAAGCCGAGGAAACAAAGAGAAATGTATGATTATCAAAATAGATATGTCCATTACTTTTGATAGGTTTTGACATTCCTTTCTTTTTTATATCCTTTTCAAATTTGGCTTTTTCCTACTTTCATTCGATGGGTTTTTGTTCATATTTGTAATCAATGGATTGCCCCACTAGTAAATTGGAGAACTAACCCCTTTTTCAAAGGAACCATAGGTCTACATCAAGGACTCCCTCTTTCCCCTCTCCTTTAAATTATTATGGTTGAGTTCTTGAGTAGGAAATCGGAGTCAGAAAGACGCTTTGGCAATCTTCTGGGACTAAAATTGGTAAAGGGTGTCAAAATCATGAACCAATCACAATTTGTTGATGACACCCTATTAATGGGTGATAAATTTTACTATCATGGTGCTTCTACTATCGAGGTTTCTACTATCATGGTGCCTTGCCTATTTTTTAATGCTCAACTATGATAACCCCAGTAAGTGTAATGCAACAAATAACACAAGAATTAAGGAAATTTGTATGGCAGGGAGGCAAGATAAACACTAAGAAATCTTGTCCAGTTAACTGGACAATTGTAAGAGCTCCCAAATATCATGGAGGCCTTGGAATCAAGAATCCCACTTTAATGAACTTGGTGGTGGGATCCAAGTTACTATGGAGGATGATTCTAAGTCAACTTGACTGGTGGAAAAAGATTCTACATAAGAAATACTTTGCTAGGGAGTGATTGAGGTGTTTAGACAATCCTCTAGAAATAAGGAAAGGATCACCCATCTAGAAACTGCAACCCCTATTATTTGGGCCAATATAACATGGGCTATAGGTAATGGACAAGATATGAACATTTGGCATGACACTATTATGGGAAAGCATGCATTGGTTAGTGTCCAAGAACTTAAAACTCTAAAAGAGTGGATGGAAATCCAAAACTTGAAATCACTTTTTGATATTTCTACCTAGTCCAACAATTTGAGACAATGGCTAGGGTGTAAATTCAATTCTCCCCTTCCCCATCTACTTCCCCCCGTTTCTTTGCTTCTCAATTCCATCAAAGGTTGTGCACCTTGGAAAATTTATTCTTTATATTGTAGAGGATGTGGATCCACTGACTTCAGTTTTAAGCAAGGGTATTTATACCAATTGAAATATTAATCTCTCCCTCCAAGGTCAACAATATAGAACCAAGTGTGGCACTCTAATGGCCTTCCCAGAGTCAACATCTTCTATTGGACTATGGTTCATGGGAAGATTTTGATTGAATTTGTTTTGCAAAAGTGAGGGAGCCAGGGCCCTTTGAGATGTTCGCTTTGTCTCCCTAATGTTGAAACAACTCATCACATCTTTCTTGAGTTTGAATATATAGTTAGAGTTTGGCAATAAGCCTTCAACGATTTAAATCATAGAATGAGAATGCTAGATTCCTAGAAAAACATGTTTTGTCGTTGGAGTAAATTATGTAGGGGATCATTAAAAGATAAACCAATTTTCAAAAGAATATGGTCAACCTTGCCCAAATTCTTATGATGGAAAATATGGCTAGCCTGCAACAAAGCTATTTTTAAGCGAGATCTAGACAATCCCACCTGGATAGTGGCAAAAGCTAAAGGATTTCTTATGGAATATATCAACTCTAGATGTAGGTAGCTCAGTGTAAATAAGATTTTGAGTCAAAATGAAGAGGAATGGTATCAAAAATTCCATGTAACTCTTCAATCCACAAGCCTAAGAATGGAAAAGTTCCACATATTCACTAAACTAGCATCTTTGATTGAGTATTCACAATTTTCAAAAATGGAAATCTACTCAACACTCTTACATTTTATTTTTTGAAGAAGTCTTAGAGGGGAATCCTGGGATGGCAAGTTCGAGGGGGGTCATCATTGACCCCAGAGGAATGACAGAAACAAATTTTGCATGGGGTCTTGGTATTTCTTCTAATATCCAAGCATAAACTTATTCCTTATTGCAAGGGCTCGGAATAGCCAATCACTCTCGAATTCAGTCTTTGGTAGTGGTGGGAGATTGAAAGGTTCTCATAAGTTAGATGATATTTAAGACCATCCAATTGGTTACACATTAGCATTAGTTATACCCCAAGCTAAACAAGAGGTTGATAAGTTCATAAACATCAAATATTATCATGGGTTGCAAGAGAAAAACCACCAAGTGGATGGGTTTGTAAGTGTAGCCACGTCTCAAAAAGTGAGGGACCTTAACATTAATGGCATTATTAATCACCAATCCATTATGTAATCCATTAGTCACGAGTACAAGGATGTGTATCAGGGTATTAACTCTTCACATGGCACACAACATCAAATTGCACTCTCATCGTAGTGGTAGTTATGAGATGAGACTTGAGTTCCCCCATCACATGCCTAGAACCAAGACTTCACATGATGTTGAATCCTCAACAAGAAATTTCATTGGCGAAGGTGGGATTATGGCTTAAATGAAAGGGAAGAGTCTTTGGGAAGCTTGGAATCTAGCTCTATAATGTGGATTGATAAGTCTTTTTGTCTATCTAGTTGGGGTTGTGTTTTCCATGATAATATTTATTTCCAATAGTTTTTCAAGTGAGCCTCCTCCTCCAATACATTATAGTGCAAGGAGGGTCTTATTTTCTCTGACAGTTTCAAGATCTAGTTTTTATAGATCAATCTGCACTTTTGTCTCTCCTTCAGGTAGAACTCAGGTACTTATGTTTTGTTTTTGAACTTTGGGAAGTTTCCTTTGTTAGATTGGTGCACAGGAAATGCATAGATAAGAAGGAAGCGGACTTTAGAAATATGGGCTTGGAATGTGTGGCAAGGAAATTGGATATCCCATAGCATTGGGAAATTGGTATTGGTTTGGAGAGTTAGAACTAACATGGTTTTGATGGATTATAGAGAACTTCATAACATCAAATGTGTTCTTAGGAACCACAAGTATTCCACTCAAAGCAATAGGAATTTCATCTTCACAATCACATCAAAAGTTCATGAGAATGAACACCAAGTTACCTCACAACTAGTAAAAATCACAGGGACTCTTCTACAATAGAAGCATCAAATAGTTGTTCTTGAAGCAGATTCTAACATGTTTAGAAACATGGTTTTAAACTTGAGTAAGGGTGACCTCCAGTGAATATCTAAAATTGAATGACATATAAAATCGTTTTGTAGATCCTCCTTCCCTCTTAAACTTTTATTTTACTGCTTTGTCTTGCAAGAATGACTCACATAAACAAGGTATTAATTAAGTTCATGTCAGTTAAAGTATAAGAATATTAAATAAATTATTATGTAATCATAAGAGACAATCCCTATACTAGACTTTTTTAATTTCAACTTTATAATGCAATTCTTGATCTCAACAATTCTCCTACTAAAATGAATTCACATTCATATTATATCTAGATCAAATGTTTGAACATACATTCATGCAATAGATTCTCACTATTGTGAAGGTTAGATGTTGAAAGTATTTCTATGAATGCATCTCCATGTAAACTTGCTAATTCAATAGTATTTATAGTTCCTTCAACTAAGTGAAGACAACCATTCAGAATGAGATGTTTCCCCTAAGTTGGAAATCAAGGGAATTATTTCAAATCATGTAATGAAGACAAACAAATTAAGAAAATATCATAAGAACACAATTCATGAGAATATTTTTTCCTATTGTGTTATGGAAATAGTTGAAAGTTCATTCTTAACTATCTCCTACTTTTACTAAGATCTTAATAAAAAAATATTTTTCTCAACTTAGACATGAAATCTCACCATCAAGTATAATAAGGGGTTTTCCTGGATGATTCCACTATTAACAAGTGTCTCCTTTATACATTTTTACTTTTCTCTTCAACCCAAGTATATATTGCAAATTCAGTAGAGTCAAAGTTATTTAAAAAAAAAACTTTTTGGTCATACAGAGCTGGGCAAAATGACAACTTAGTTTTTTGCTTTTTAAAATTGTGTTAGGGACCTAACCCCTCATGTAGGTAGAATAATATATTTCCATGTAATAAAGTTCAATATTAATAAGGCCTAGCAATAAGGAAGAATAAGTCCAATGTAAGAAGACCTAATAGAAGCTTCCGCTTCTAGAAGGATCTTCCTCTAGATGGTTCTTTTGATAGACATATTTAGTATAAATAGGAGTCAAGGGTATGAGAACTTTTGTCTTTGAGATTATTGTAATAGAGCTCTGCTCTGCTAGAGGTTGCCCCCTCAAAGAGGCAAGTGAACATTGCTCTCAGTAATCAAAGTGTTATTTCTGGTGTTATTTTTCTATCATTTTGGTATTATCGTGGTGTTGTTCTGGTTATATTGTTGTTCATCTTCCATTTCTAGCTATTTATTTATGTTCTGCATACTTTTTATATCTGGAATATTACAAGTAGTATCAGATCACCTTCCTCGGCAGAAAATTGTGGGTTGAATTTTTTCAGGGTAGAGACGTATTCCAGCGTCTTTAAGCTACAGAGATCTGTCGTTACGTGCATAAACCCGTGGTCAAGGATTCATACACGTAGGAAATACAAGTGGTACTTAAGCGCACATCTATTGGCCACCCTTCTAACCCCTGTTGGTACCCATTCGAGTGGTAGCGCATCAGACAACACCTGTATACGGATCAACCTAGATCTCCTGAAGCCCTCTGTAGATAAACCGATCGACTGCCTGACTGCTATAGTGCCACCGAGAACAACACTCGGGAAGATACTCTCTAGTACCTGGGTAGTCGGGTAGTACAACTAAGGGTACAGTCTAGCCTCCTTAGTTGGTGCTCTGAGATATTGGGTCGAGTACTACTGTTGGACCCCGCACGTATATCAGAGAGCTATAGCACAGGGAAAACCCTTGTCCGTAGAACCCTTGAGTACCTAACCCTTGGGACATAAACAAAAATAGAACAGACAATATCTATTGCGGCGCAACTATGTCTCCTGCATTCGAGTTGCAAAATTACTACACATTTCTTCCTATTAAGCATTTGGACATTTCATCACTGTAGTATTCTCTAGATCGGAGTATAACTCCGCATGAGTGAAAAAAAAAAATTGGATCCTGTTGGCACCATTATTTGATACCTATTCCTTTGGATTTCTCTCTTCACCCTGATCGTAGTCATACCTATCATTTTTCAGCAAAAAAAATTGTGGACCCAACCCCCTTCCAACACCCTTATTTGGGCTTTACCCCATTGGATTCAACTCGTCGCCCTGATCGTTGTGATACACTTCACCCATAACCCATTTTCTGGGTGGTCCCACCTGCCCCTTTCCGTGTTCCCTCGTCATCATGGCCCATACCCATAGCCAAGACTTGGAAGCTCGCTTCAATACCTTGCACTCTAATTTCACAAAAACCCAACGAGAAGTGTGACAACTCAGTGCCAATATTCTCTCCATCAATAATAAAAAATGCATTCCTCCATCGCGGCTTCAGTCGCTGCCTCGATCAAGGAAGTCAAACAGGAGCTCAAACAAGACATTACTACCCAGCTTGAATCTATCGCTACGACGATCTGTGTCAAGCTACATATCCCTGCAGATCTTCTCTTATCTAACCCACCTTTGCATACCGAAGGTGAAACTTCCTCTTATTCCCAGAATTTTCAGCCCCATCACTTTCAACGTGACCTACGCCTTCTGCATGTGGATGTGACCAAATTTGATGGATCGGATCCCACTAGTTGGGTAACTCAAATGGAACATTATTTCTCTTTGTATGGCATTACGAATGAGTTGGCCAAACTCCAGTATGGTGTTCTCCATCTAGATCAAGAACATTGGCAATGGTGGCAATGGAGAAAAAATGCCCGCCAAGGGTATGTGGCTTGGACACACTTTATGGCAAAGCTTTATGAATGCTTTGACACTGACACCAACCATTTAGGTCGTTTGACAAAGTTGAAACAATCTGGCACAATGGAAGACTTTATAGTTGCTTTTGAGTGACTGGATTTTCGTACAGAGGGCATGTCTGATGCTTTTTTCCGAGAATGTTTTATCAATGGCCTCAAGGATGAGATTTGTGCTCATGTCCTCATGGCTCGGCCTTAGAGTTGGGTGGATGCTACTAAAAGAGCTAAGGAAGCACAACAGGTTGTCTCTTCTCAAAACCACAAACCCTCCTTTATTCCTCGCACTAAACCAATAACTCCCACTCCTCCTTCTACTCCACTAAAGATCCAGAAATTGACCAGGGCCGAAATGGATGAACGCCAACTCAAAGGCCTTTGTTATAATTGTGATGACAAATATTTTCCGGGACACAAGTGTAAGGAACAAAAGCTTTTTATGGCCATCTCGAAGGATGTTTCAGAAGAGGATGTTGAGGCTCCCCTTGTGTCTGTGTCACCTGAACCCACTGACATAACCCCTCACTTAGACCCTCCTAAAGTAGAACTGGTCATTTCCCTAAATGCTCTCACTGGCTTCTCTGCTCCCCAAACCCTCAAGCTAACTGGTTACATCAAGCATAGGAAGGTCATCATTCTTGTTGATAGTGGAAGCACCCATGATTTTATTCATCGCCGCATTACCCAAGAAACTAATTGCTATATCTGTGCAGTCAATAATTTCCAGATCATGATTGCCAATGGTGGGTCCATGAAATGTGGAGGGCATTGTGAAACTGTGGGTCTCCAAATTGGTGACTACCATATGAAATCTCATATGTTTGCTATCGACATGGGTGGTTGTGACATTATGTTGGGTGCGGACTGCCTAATGACTTTGGGTCACATTCTCATGGATTTTAAGGAATTAACCATGCAATTGGACCAGGAGGGCCAACAATATAAGTTACAAGGCATCACCGCCGGTTCCCCAGAGATCATTAGTTCCCATTGCATGGAAAAGCTTCTCAAAAAGGGTCATTCTAGCATTATTGCCCAACTCCATGCCATACAAGCCACTGAGACACCCTTTGATCCATCCTCTCTAAACATCAAGGGGTTTTTTCCACTCCCCAGGTACTCCCTCCTTCCCATGGTGTTCATGATTATTCCATTCCCCTTATCCCAAGAAGCCTTCTTCCCAATATCCATCCCTATCGTCACCCCTTTTCCCAAAAAAATGAAATTGAGAAAATGGTTCAAGAACTGCTCAACGCAGGTGTTATTCGCCCTATTACGAGTCCCTACTCTTCTCCTGTGGTCATGGTCCTTGAGAAAGAAGGTTCTTGGCGCATGTGTCATGACTTCTGTGCCCTCAACAAACTCACCATTAAAGATAAATTTCCCATTGTTGTCATTGATAACCTCTTGGATGAATTGAATGGCACCTTGTTCTTTACTAAACTTGATCTTTGTTCGGGCTACCACCAAATCCGTATGAAAGAGGAAGACATTCCTAAGACTGCCTTTGGAACTCATGAGGGCCACTATGAGTTTTTGGTCATGTCCTTTGGCTTGTGTAATGCTCCCTCCACATTCCAAAGCCTCATGAATCATGTCTTCTGTCCTTTTCTCTGTCATTTTGTGTTAGTTTTATTTGATGATATCCTCATCTACAACAAAACCTGGACATACCATCTTGCTCATGCGGATCGTGTTCTCCATCTACTTTCTCAGCACCAACGTTTCCTCAAACAATCTAAATGTGCTTTTGACACCTCAGAAGTAGAGTACTTGCGCCATCTTATTGGCAAGGACGACGTCAGGGTGGATCCTAAAAAGATTGAAGCTATGCAAGATTGGCCTCACCCAAAGACTCTCAAAAGCTTGCGGGGATTTCTGGGTTTAACAGGTTATTATCGCAAGTTTGTTAAGAATTATGGAAAGATTGTGGTACGTCTCACTGCACTCCTTAAAAATAATTCTTTCGCTTGGACTCCAACAGTTGCTCAGGCTTTTCAAACCTTGAAGATGGCCATATGCACCACTCCAGTCCTAGAATTTCCTGAATTCACAAAGACCTTTGTCCTAGAATGCGATGCTTCCGAGAAAGGAATTGGCATTGTCCTTATGCAAGAGGGTCGGCCTTTGGCCTTTTCCAGCAAACAATTGTCCGAGAGAAATTTGGGCAAATCAATCTATGAAAATGAAATGTTGGTTATTCTGCATGTCGTGGATCTTTGGTGACCTTGTCTATTGGGAAAATGATTTCAAATTAAGACAGATCATCAAAGCCTCAAGTATTTTATGGAGCAACGCCTTTCCTCCCCCGAGCAACAAAAATGGGTGACTAAGCTCTTTGGATATGATTATGAGATCATTTAGAAAAAAGGCAAAGACAATGTGGTTGCTAATGCACTTTCCAGAAAATATGAAGATGAAAGGTCTCTTTTTTCTCTCTCTTTCATTGTACCAGATTGGCTCCAAGTTGTTCGCCAGGAATGGCTACACGATCCCAAAAGTTCGCATATGATACAACAATTACAGTCCAATTCTCCAGTTTCCCCAGGGTACTCTTGGCTCAATGATGAGCTTCGATACAAAGGTCGTTTGTATTTAAGTAAACAGTCAAAACTTAAATCCGCGGTACTTTCTGAGCTTCATGCTACACCCACTGTTGGGCACTCCGGGTTTACCAAAACCTATGACCGGGTCAAACATTCTTTTTTTTGGGAGGGTATGAAACATGACATTCGTAATTTTGTGGTTGAATGTGATGTGTGTCAACACAACAAGGGTGAAATTGTCAAATCTCCTGACACACTACAACCGCTTCCGATTCCACCTACTATTTGGAGGGATATCTCTATGGATTTTATTGTAGGCTTACCTAAATCGGGCAATAAATTAGTCATCATGGTGGTAGTTGATCATCTTTCCAAGTATGCTCATTTCTGTGCTCTTCAACACCCATTTACAACATTTATTGTGGCTCAACTTTTCATGGATCAGGTCTTCAAGCTTCATGGTATGCCACATTCTATTGTTTTTTATCGTGACCCAACTTTCACCAACAATTTTTGGCAAGAACTGTTCAAGCTACAAGGCACCCAATTACATCTCAGCACAACTTATCATCCCCAGACTGATGGACAAACTGAAGTTGTCAACAAATGTTTGGAAACATATTTGAGGTGTTTTGCATCAGAAAGGCAGAATCAATGGGCTCAATGGTTACCACTAGTTGAATGGTGGTACCACTAGTTGAATGGTGGTACAACACTTCATACCATACAACTATGTGCATGACTCCTTTTGAAGCGGTATATGGACAAAAGCCACCTTCAGTCCTCTCATATTTGCCAGGTGTCTCGAAGGTCCAAGCGGTTGACCAAATGCTTACAGTTCGAGAGGGTATTCTCCATAGCTCAAAGAGAATTTGGTCATGGCCCAAAATCGCATGAAACAATAAGCAGATCAAGGTCACTCTGAACGTCAATTTGCAGAAGGGGATTAGGTGTTTCTTCGACTGCAACCTTACAAGCAAACTTCCCTCAAGGCTGACCATTGTCAAAAACTGGCGCCCAATCTTTATGGTCCTTATACTGTTCTCAAGCGTGTGGGACAGGTGACCTATCGTTAGCTTTGCCTAGTCATTCTAAGCTCCATCCTGTTTTTCATATTTCTTGCTTAAAGAAGGTGATTGGAACTAAGTGCCAAACTCAAACCAACATTCATGAGTTGGACGAAGAAGGCTCCATTTGGCTACAACCACAAGCAGTTTTGGACTAGCGTGAGCGTCGACCACATCAGCGAACCATCAAGGAAGTGTTAGTCCAGTGGAAATATACAACTCCAATAGATGCCACTTGGGAACCAGCTACCATTATGCAACAATTTCCCCATCTTAAGCCTTGAGGACAAGGTTGTTTTTAAGGGGGGGGACATGTTAGGGACCTAACCCCTCATGTAGGTAGAATAATATATTTCCATGTAATAAAGGTCAATATTAATAAGGCCTAGCAATAAGGAAGAATAAGTTCAATGTAAGAAGACCTAATAGAGGCTTCCACTTCTAGAAGGATCTTCCTCTAGATGGTTCTTTTGATAGACATATTTAGTATAAATAGGAGTCGAGGGTATGAGAAATTTTGTCTTGGAGATTATTGTAATAGAGATCTGCTCTACTGGAGGCTGCCCCCTCGAAGAGGCAAGTGAACATTGCTCTCGGTAATCAAAGTGCTATTTCTGGTGTTATTTTTCTATCATTTTGGTATTATCGTGGTGTTGTTCTGGTTATATTGTTGTTCATCTGCCATTTCTAACTATTTATTTATGTTCTGCATACTTTTTATATCTGGAATATTACAAATTGGTTGGCATCTTTTACAGCTTGCCTGAAAGTGATGGTAGTTTGTGGACTGTTGTAAATCTTTATCAGGAGGTCAAGTATGTAATACCAAATTATATTTCTAATACAATGAGAAATTTTCTATTGAAAAAAAAGTATATACAACTACAAAGAAATAGTACTTGAGAAGAAATCTGACTTATAAATGATGATCAAGCTTAAAACTCGGTAATTACAATAGTAGTGTTGTTTTAATCCAACTCAAAAGAGGATTAGGGTATGACCTTCGTAATGATTAAACCTACACTTCAATAGCTTAAATCATCGAACTCACTCCTGGAAGAAAAAACAAAAAATAACTTTTTAGAACCCCTTCAAAACCTAATTTTTACACTCAAAGAGAGAAACAAGCCACTACATGACATGCATACAAGTTATATTAAGGAAACATGCATGCATGTGCGGGTTGTCCTCTTGCAATGTGCATGTGCATAAAAATGCACATACGTTTCCTTTCTACAGGGCACGTGTATTTGTGTAACCCTATACAAAATTTCACAAAAACATTTTTAGAATTGTCCACAAGTAGTCAAATACGACGAGGTCTTCTACAAGGGTTTAGGTTGATTCTAATATGCCATTAATAACTCTATACAAGGATCTAACCCTTTCTAAACAAGGAGACTTGATCTATTAAACCTAGAGAAATTAAACCCCAAAGGGGAAATTTTGAACAACAAAGAATGCAAATAAACTTTTCCCAAATTAACCTACCTATTTTAGATGGTTATAGTTATTATTTCTTTGTGGTATTTGTTGAGTCCATTTTTGTGCTTCCACAAACCATACTTTTGCCTCTTTATTTGCCCATTTTTCCTTCATTTTATTCCACATTTCTCATAAAATAGCCTATCCAAGGTATATTTGTCATCCTTTAACTTCAGAATTGAATTTT
>ML777531.1:1571130-1613816 GCA_009831015.1 Picea engelmannii | reverse complement strand
TCTCTTTCACATTCAGCCTTAGAATAGGTTTTATGCTTACTGTTTTTACCATTTAGAAAAACAAAGTGCTGATTACTGTTATGAGGACTATGAAGATGACTTCTGAATAGAAGCTTAGTGTCTCTTGCACAGTCAGCCTTAGAGCAGATCTTTGATTTATCTCCATAAAAGATAAAAACTATCTCTAAAATCCATATACTTTGGACATGCCTCTAAGTCTTACAAACACCGGATTGATAATAAATGCACTCTAATTTACTTGGGTAGATCTAGAGCTCAACAGTATTCATCTCCAAGCTTGCTCCTCAAGAACGCTCCTAAGTCTCCCTTCAATTTCCAACTTGCCAATTGTATGAAAACTAGCCAATTGACCTCCCTACCATAGCCTAAGTGTACTCTTCTTTCCTTGGAATCCCCAAGCTGCAAACATTATATGAAGGTGCGTATAAGCTAGCAATGGTGAAAGGGCATACACACTTCACCAACATATTTTGTAGCTACCAAAGAGTTATGAATTCCTCACTCCCAAACAAAACCTAATCAATATTTACACAATCAAGACCAAACTATCCATCATTTCACCATGAAAACTTTAACATTAGAGCAATTGTCCAGCATTAGGGAGCATAAGGTGTCCTCCATGGTCACCCTTCCTCTCTTCTTATGGTACTTTTTCCAAATGCCACATGCCTTCTCATGTAGAATTCCTAATTATTAATTCATCAATATGCCTATTTTTCAACCAGGCACATGTTTTTCCATTCTTAATTCTAAGGTGTAGTCTAAACGTTCTACATTTTTTACCATTTCTGACAACCATCACTAGAATTTGGCAATACAATTGTTTGTGAAATCACAATTTTTCTTTGTTGAAATTGCATTTTGAATGCATAAATGGATTCAACACCTTGAAAAAACCCTGGAGCACTCGGATTATGTAGATTTAACAACTCAAATTGCAATTCCAACCATTTCTAGCTAGATTTCAAGCAGAATTGACCAAAAAATATGACCGGAAATGATAAAAAATGTAGAATGTTTAGTCTACGTCTAATTCTAATTTATAATTACTTAAATCTGTATTGTTCACCCAACTCCCAACTACCTTTCCTATTTTTACTCATTTATGTTTCCTCTTACCTTTTCTAATTCTTTTGGTGTGTGCACATGATAATTCACTTTTAAATAAATAAATCTTCTAATATAGGAGATAAATAATTTCTAGTTATGCATGTATATTAGTATTTAATTTCCTACTTCAAATGTGCCTAATAAAATCATCATATTTTTCCCATAATATCCCCTCTAATCAAATGAGTGCAAATTTCTCTATATGAATAATATTTTTCATGGTGCATTTTTAAATATAATTTTCTCTATATGAATAATATTTTTCATGGTGCATTTTTAAATATAATTCTAAAAGCTATGCACATAAAGGATATTTTGTCTCATAATAGTGAATCTCATTCGATATTAGTATCAATACTAATATAATCAATACAAAGGGCGAGGCCATTATCACTCGACCCCTCCAAGTACACATACATTTTCATGGTGGGGGTAAAAGCAATGTAACATGGTGAGACCACCACTGACTCCATTATGTTTACACATGGTCAATGAGGAATAAGGATGACTTGTCCTTATTGGGAGCTCCTTAGTTATACCTCATGAGTGCCCACCTGATGCTTGCCCTCGTGACAACATGTAACCTCCTTAGTAAAGTACCATCCCCATGCCCTTACACAAAGGGAGTTTTTAGTAGGCACGAAATAGGTATGTTGATATTCCTCTCCCAATTATATACATACCACACCCCTTACATACAAACCTTACCCATGTGTAAGCTTAATTGGCATTTTTCATTCCTATCTCTACACAAATCTAGAGACACATATCAAATAACATTGCTCAAATAAATTATAAATCAAATTAACATGTTTACAACATTATATTCAAATTGAGGCATAGTTGTTGGGTATGTGTTATATTCTTTGCATGAATAGATCTAGTGTCTGCGTTGCCCCATGTGCGTTGGGGGGGGGGTTAGAGGGGGCACCATTTTTGGCATTTTTTGCGTCCTTTTTTGGTATTTTTTCGACACATGGTTTTCGTCAATGGTTTTTTAATTTAGGTTAAGGAATTAAGGTTGTTGACTAATCTGGGTCAATGGATTAGGGGTTTGGATGTCAGAAGATCCCATATGTATATTGTATTGTAAACAATGAAGATGATGAATAAAAGATTAGAGGTGGGACTCTAAACAAGTTGTTGGTTTTCCCAGTTTGGGTTTCTAGGGTAAAATCTCTATGTAATATGAGTGTGTGCCATTGTATCTTTTATGTTTTTATTAAGAATTTGTTTGCAATAATTTATTATACAAGGTTAAAATATGCATTTCGTATCAGAACAATTATTGGCTTCAAGGGGACGCCTTTCTGGTCAGGGGTTTTGGCTCGGGTCTATGGTAAACCTTGTTATAGTGGGAGACCTGCGATATCGATTCTTTAGGTGAAAAGAAATGGCTAGCAGTTCAAAAATAGAGTTTGAGAAATTTAATGGGTAAAGTTTTGAGTTGTGGAAGCTCAAGATGGAAGATCTGTTGGTGGGAAAAGATCAATGGATCGTTGTGTATCGAGGTACTGGACCTTTAGGAGCATCGACAAAAGACTGGGAAAAGTTGGATTGAAAGGCGAAGAGTACAATCTGATTGTGTCTCTCAGATTCAATATTACTGAATGTCTCAGGGGAAGCTACAACCAAGGCATTATGGGATAAATTAGGGGCTTTGTATTAGTCAAAGTCCCTAGCAAATAAATTGTTCCTACATAAGAAGTTGTATAACCCGAGGATGAAAGATGGAGACTTAGCGACAAAGCATTTGAATGCCTTCAATACGTAAGTCAGTTATTATCTGTTGATATAAAGATTTACGATGAAGACAAATGTATCAATTTATTGTGTTCTTTACCAGACTCGTGGGATAGTCTGGTTGTGGTCATAGGTAGTAATACAACTACTTTAAGTTTCAATGATGTGGTCTCATCCTTATTGTAAGAGGAGATGAGGCAGAAGAACATGGAAGGACAACACACATAAGCATTATTTGCAAGAGGATGCTCCCAAGAAAAAAATAGATCTAAGTCCTCGAGTGGGAGATCCAAATTTAAGGGTAGATCTAAATCTTTTGGAAAGTTTGTTGAGGTATGTTGGAGATGTGGAAAAGAAGGGCACTACGAGAAGCAATATAGATCTAAAAGTGTTGAGAGAGGGAAGGGATATTAAGATGCTCCTTCTATGGAAGAAAAAACCTCCAAGGAAGAAGGAGGGGATGTGTACTTGGCTTCTTCAAGCACACATGTAGATCATGGGGCATGGATGGTTGACTCAGGTGCATCCTTTCATATGACTCCTCGTAGGGAGTGGTTCTGTGAATATGAAAGGTATGATGGAGGTGATGTTTTCCTAGGTGATGACTCGATGGCCAAAATCATAAGACGAGGAAAAGTTGAGTTGAATACTCCCCATGGATGGAGCGATTAGAACACTCCCTAGTGTTTTGCACATTCCTAGATTGGCTAGAAATTTGATTTATGTAAGCAAAATGGACAATGTAGGGGCAAAAACAGTGTTTGAGAAAGAAACTTGCAAGATGGTTCGACGAGCAATGGTGTTGTTGAAGGGAGTTCGGTGTGGAACTTTGTATAAGCTGCAAGGAAGCACTATTAGTGATGGGTGTAATAGTTCCATTGTTCCTGATATTGGAGTTGAAGAAGAAAAAACTCTTGCAGTCTCTAGAGAAAAGGCTACGTTGTGGCATTAAAGGTTGGGGCATATTGGAGAGAAGGGATTTTGAATACTACATGGTAAAGGTACGGTTGAAGATATGTCTAACTGCTCTTTGGATTTTGATTTATGTGAACATTGTGTATATGGGAAGCATAATCGGGTAAGATTCCCCTCTAGTGCAACGAGGGCAAAGGGAATTTTACAGTTGGTGCACACTGATGTGTTTGGACCTGTGTCGGTTCCATCACTGGGAAAATTTGTGTACTATGTCTCATTTATATATGACTTCTTGAGGAATACTTGGATATATTTCCTCAGGAAGAAATATGAAGTCTTTGACAGGTTTAAAGAGTTTAAGGCTCTCATGGAGAATGAAGCATAGAAAAGAATTAAGGTGTTGAGGACGGTTAATGGTGGAGAGTTTTGCGGAAATGAATTCAAATAATTATGTAAGAAGTATGGTATAGCAAGGCAGAATACTACTCCATATACACATCAAAAAAATAGAGATGCAGAAAGGATGAATGGGACACTGATGGAAAAAGCAAGGTGCATGCTCAGTGGTGTCGAGTTGGGACATGAATTATGGGCAGAGGCAATGGGTACTGCATGTTACCTGGTCAATCGATCACCCTCATCAACACTGGATGACAAGACTCTACATGAGGTATGGACTGGAAAGAAACCCTCTCTCACACATCTCAAAGTATTTGGTTGTGATGCCTATGTTCATGTTCCAAAGGAAAACATGAGTAAGCAAGATAAAAATGCTGAAAAGTGTATCTTTATTGGGTATAAAGATGGTCTGAAAGGTTGTAATCTTTGGAACACATAAACTAAGGAGGTAGTGTACACTCGAGATGTGATATTTAGAGAAATCAAATATGTTGTCAAACAAAAAGTCCTACCAAGGAAGGAAGAACTAGAGAAAATAGAGTTTGAGTTGAAGGATGATGAATCAAACTCTGCAGAAGAACAAGAATTAGAAGAAGAAGATCCTCATACTCCAGTATTGAGGAGATTGGTTCGGGAAAGAAGGCAACCAAAAAGGTATACTCCACTTGATTTCCATTCAAATTTTGCTTTGTTTATTATTGATGATGATCCTAGAACTGTTAGGGAGGCAGTGGATTCAAAGGATGGAAAACTCTGGAAAAAGACCATGGTTGAATAAATGGAAGCCTTGGACAAGAATGAGGTTTGGGATCTAGTGGATTTGTTAGTGGTCTTGGAACATTCAACCCCTAGGTTCACATCCAATGTGGATCGTGCACTACTACCCAAGGCATCCCAAAGTCTCATGCACCCAACAATTACAAGTATTCGACTTAAACAAAATCCAAGTCACTACTTTCCATTCCTTGTGCTTCACATCATGTCCAACCAATGTTCATCCAACATGTGATGCATGCCCAGTTGAACTAGACACTCCTACCCTCGGTATTTGTACATTGTGCAACTAATTCACATGGTTCCTATTGTTTTCCCAAACTAGAGGTTTTTGATGCCCACAAATCAATGCACTACCATCCAATGTTCCCATGAACCAAGGAACATTGTGGCCATTGTCCAAGTCATCATGTAGGTTTTATAAGAAATCCCAATTGACAACCCTCATCTTTTTACCATACTTAGCCGAATCACTTTGCCAAGCTCTTTGGCACTTAAGCATGCTTTTCTCATGCAAAACCACCCAATGTATGCTCATTCAGACTTGTATTCCACTATCGTATCCAACTACTCTCTACCAATGATTGTCTCAATGGACATGTAGGGTTTCTCATTGCCAACTCTAAGGCAGGGGCTTTACATCTTCCCCTGCTTAAAATTGTTATCGTCCTTGGCCATTTCTTCAAGAACTTTGTTGTTCTCCAAATTATGTTGTCCAAGCTTGCCTTCAACAAGTGGCACATCCATCCATGGTTGACTCCTTCAACTACTCCACAATGATGTTGCCATAATCACCATTCAATTGCCCATGGCTCAAAGTGTCATGCCTGGATACACTGCTAGCATTCATGACTTAGGCAAGTTGAGTAGCTAATTCAACTTCGTGCCTACTTCATGAAAGTGCACCACTCCATCTCCTATTGAACACAAGTGCCTCCTACCCGAATTCTACTACACACTATCTCCTAGATGCAATGCCAACCTTTGTCTACCACCCAGTCACCTTTTGTAAATCAAAGACTCCAGCTTGCCATGAACACCTTCTCGTGCCTATCTTCCACACCTACATTCGTCTTTGTTTTCAATTGCCTCTGTCTTCAATAGGATGGAAGGTTGTTGTTGAACAACATCTTCAACTCTCTTCATTGATTTGGGTACCATTTAACTAGTCCCTAGTCTCAATTGTCTGCTCCTTGGTAGTGAATTTCCTCACTACATTATGTCAATTAAAAGAAGATGGCAAGTGGCTACCAAGGACATGGCTAATAAATGTGCCAAACAACACTTCACCAACATCTCGTCCAAAATCTCCTAAGTCACATGAATCAATTGAAAGACCACCATACCCTTGGATTAAATACATCAAGAGAGGGATGCTTGAACCAAGTCCACCCTCTACCAACAATACCTCAATCTTTGGATCATCTTACCAACCGTCTTTCTCAAGTGTGGTCAAGGAGGGCTCAAACTCTTCCTTGGTTACTTCACACCAAGGTTGATGTGCCACTAACTTGTTAGCTTGGTCTAGTGTCAAGTACAAACTATGTAGGTTAAACATTCCCAAGTATCTCGTTGTTGTGTTTGTGTAGCTTGCCACCAATTCACAAGTTTCCTTGGTTGAATCTTCCACTATCTAGATTTGTCCACTTAAATCTTGAACGACTTGCTTATCTAAGAAAGCATCCACCACTTTGGTTGTTGATGTCATTATTGAGCCCACTATGGATTTTAGCCTAACAAACTTCTCTTCCAATGCTTTCATTGAACTATTGTCCACTAAAGGTTGCACATAACTCCCTCTCGAAGCTCTGTCACAAGTTTGGTCAATCAGGATCAACCTTTGTTCCAAAGAGCATGTCTTCTCTCCATGATCATAAAGAGAATCTAGTGATTGTTGTATTGTCTTCCGCAAGGTCATAAGTCTAGTCTTCATCAATGCAACCTTAGAGGGTGGTCAACATCTCTATCCTCTTGATGTGAACCTATCTCGACATCAAAAAATGCCATTAGCACTTTACCAAACTTTTTTACTTTGCCCAAGTGATTGTTACCTCAAGCCTCCAACATTGTACTATGTCCACATGAAACAATAAATAGAACTTACGTCCACCACACCATCTTCAAGTCACCCTTGCTTCCTCCTACTCAACTCGTCCCACAAACCTCTCGCTGGTTCCAGGCTTGTCAAAATGCGGTGAACAACACTCGAAAATGGTTATGAAAACAACTTGGTCCACTCCATAACCAATTTTTTCCTTCTTAAATGTAGTGAAGAGCACATGAGTTAGCTCTGATACACCTTTCCTGTAGAAAGGGGGGTGAAGATGATTCAATACCACCATTCCTAGAGAAAGGGGGTGAAGAGTAGCTCTAATACGGTTTTTCATGGAACTCGACTTTATGTTCTACATGAGCATCCCATACCACTCAAGAAGCCTAGTTGCCATGTGGCATTGACATGACCATCAACTACTTGTATCACCTGGACTGTGCTTGACCAACTTGTCCTAGTCAAACCCAAGTCGAGAACCCAACCATAGGCAACCCTCTATCACCTCCCTCGAGCCAAGCACACTTGAACAAGTGGTCACCCAATTTAGGATTTTGCTATCATCCATCTTGGCCAACCTATTGTCATCCTATAAAGGTCATGTACCTAGTGGCAATAGGATTTCACATACCTTCAATACACTCATTAACAATGTTGCCTTGCCGTGGCTAAGACATTGTCCTCTACATTGCTAGATCCCATTGTCCTCCGCCAAGCTTGCATTGCAATTGCCTCGTCGATTATTATCCCTTGCTATGTAAGACATCCTTGATCCTTCTAGTCCACACCAAACTAGTACAACATCCTAACTGTCTCACAAATCACCGTGAATTGGTCACCAAGGCTACCAAAGCATATAGACTCACTTTGCACCCTTAACCAAGTTTGCTTGGCATGCCTTTTGTCATGTCATTGCTAGTGACACCTCAAGTAGGATCCTTTCACTCTCACCCACTTGAATTGTTGACATCCTTGTCAAAACAACCCCACAAACTCCTTCAATGAAAGGGATGTTTGTGGTGAAGAGACACTCATGCAATTTACGCATTCGAACGTGGCTTTGATACCACTTATCATAGACCTGTAAGTCCTATTTGAAATTTTTCTCTTTAAGCATTGTGGGTCATGCGACACTACCTTGCCTCATCCACAATGGCTTGACCATCATACGCCTACGACAACCAAGCTATGACTCTTCACTTAGGGTCTTGCCCATAACTATGCCCTGAGCTACAACTTGTTAGATCTGCAACCAAGTTATCTAACAACCAGTACACGTCCAACCATGGCCTTAAAACATCCAAACAATACTTTAACACTTAGGTAATATTCAGAAATACTTAACCATCCAAAACAATGAAAGGAACAATAACATTTATCCAAGTAAAAAAGCTACAACACAAAATTATGGGTGGCACCCAATGCAGATGCCTTAACTTATCAATACGAAGAATGCTACAAGAATACAACAAAGGAGTTTGGGTAGGTTGTCGTGACTCTTTTACAGAGAAAAAATGACCCAAGGCACAACTGTGTATTTCCATAATACTTGCACAGTCTAACTCTTGAAGCATCCATGGATCCATGTCCTGCAATTCCCTTTCCTCACTTACACTAGTCTTAGTCTAGTTTTGCTATGTGTTAGACACTTACTAGGTTGTCTAAGTCCTCCATGCAAATTGACTAAGACTTCGCTTGTGTCCGAGTCATTCACTGTGCCAAAACCTAGACTTAGCACTTCATAACTTCTTGTCCACTTGAAGAATGATCACTCCTTGAAGAATGAGTGAATACCTTTACACATGCTTGTGTTCTCTTTATATAGGTGGGAGGTTTCTTGTCGTTTCCTCATTCTAAGGTACCTTTCACCATGGACCCAAATGTGCAATACACTACACTATATTTTTCGTCTTGGAATTTTGAGTGCCTTGGGTCCATGTCTGAACTAGATTGTGCACTATTGTCTAAGGCGTCCCAAAGTTTCATGTGCCCAAGGGTTACAATTGTTCCACTTGAATAATGTCCAAGGCACTCCTTACCATTCCTTGTGCTACATGTCACATCGAGCCAACATCTGTTTGACTTGTGATGCACACCCAACTGAACTAGGCACTCTTGCTTGCAAACTAAGGCACTGTGCCCATAAACTAAGACACTATTGCCTAGTGCACCCATTAACCAAGGAGCATCATGACCATTATCTAGGACATTATGTGAGTTCTATAAGAAACCCCAATTAACACTTCGCTGCCATACTGAACCAAATCACTTTGCCAAGCTCTTCGACACTTAAGCATGCCTTGCCATCATGCAAGACCATCCAAGGCATGTTCATCTAACCTTACAACCTACATATCACAACCAACCAATGCTTGCCAATAATTGTCTCAATAGATGGGTAGGGGCGCTCGTTGCCAGTTCCAAGGCAAGGGACTTGCAATCACGATGGCACGGTGAGTTAATACCCTCACTTAAAATGCTCCACCTTGATGAGATGGCCTACCATGAAAAGTCAACATAAAATGCTTTCACCTTTAAACCTAACAAGTTAAGGTTAGGAAAAATAATTATTATATATGTGATGTCTATAATAATTGAAAATCGTTTTTTTTTAAACCATGAAAAATCTGTAACTCGTTACAGTTATTCGGGCTAGGGCTAGGATCAAACCCACTGACTGCCACTATAACCTAAGAATATATCTAATAGCCCACAAGCCAAATATACCAATAACTTGTGACTTAGCAAGGGTTGAGATGTTTGGAGACACACCTGTGAGGGGTTCCCACTCCCGGAGGGCATCTACCCTTTTAGCCTTATTACAATAGACCAAATGTTTCATAGAGGATTTAAACCTAAGTAAAGAGAGTGTCAAATGTTTCATAGAGGATTTAAACCTAAGTAAAGAGAGTGTTAGACGTTTATACTAACTGTTCACGCTATTGCCCCTCGACAATAATTGAAAATCAATCACAACAAACAAGCCAATTGAAAGTAAGGCACTATTATAAACTCCACTTAAGTTTGATCCCTAAAAGAAGTGATAGGGTCGCCCCTCCACCATCATNTACTAACTGTTCACGCTATTGCCCCTCGACAATAATTGAAAATCAATCACAACAAACAAGCCAATTGAAAGTAAGGCACTATTATAAACTCCACTTAAGTTTGATCCCTAAAAGAAGTGATAGGGTCGCCCCTCCACCATCATCTTGCACTTGCAAAGGCATTAAACAAACAATAAATTTAGGATGATTAAATTAACTTCAAACAAACGTTTCCACGTATCAAAACACCTACCCCTCGGATAAATAGTAGTTGCTCCATATTTAAAACTCTTCACGAATCTTGCCTCGAATTTTATAGCAATTAAAAGTCGCTATACTTGACATTTTATTAAACTACCCTTCTAGGTATTTGGAATCATGAGGACTGCCCCATTCACGTGACCGCACTTTTCTTCTTTTTTCAGGTCCCTACCCCCATTTCAACCCCCTTCCCCGCATGACCACGGTCTTCGTAAATAAAGAAGAAAGCTAGAATACCATAACAAGAGTGCTTATTTTGTATGTCCATCGGCAATATCAGTGGAAATCGGAGGAGGTCGAAGGATTGAACCCTCTCGAGTGAAGCGAAGGAGGAAGGTTAGATCGGCCCATCAATGGCACCCCCAGGCCCCTACTCAGGCACTAGCACTCTTGCTCTGGTAAGTTTTTGCAGTATCATACTTCACATTCTTTCATCGTTCTCTACATTGAAATTCAGACGGTTTTAACATTCTCTACACCGAACATTAGATTTATTTAGGCGTCTTCTGTTAATTTTCTAAGGTTTTGCGTTTTCCCTTTGAGATCTCAACTGGACACATGTGGCGAGTTTCTCAAATGTTAGAAAAAGTGTAAGTCAATGGGTTTCGAGCTCATGACGTAGGGTTTATTCTTACCGGCGCTTAATGATATAGAGGTTGAGAGCAGCATTGATTCTAAGATCGATTTTAGAAAAATTAGGCGCGTTTAGTTCTGTCGCCTTCATATTACGTGTTTACACGCGTTTCGTTCAAATTACATCTCCCATCAAGGAATGGGGAGAACTTAGGGTTTTAGTGCATTAAATGCCATTAAACGAGGATACACCAGAGATCCGGCCTAAGCATTTGACTTGGTGATGCCCAATGAATTTTGTTTGAGTTTCCACCATAGATGGTTCCAGAAAATATCCCCGATGTTATGACCTAGACCCAAATTTTGAATGAATCACTGTTTCAATAAAAAATTTCCAGCCACCTATCCCAAAGTCTCTTAACCCATTCATGATCCCAAAGGGTATCGAAAAGATCATCTTCAGCTTGGTTACAAGTCAGACAGCTTGTGTGAATTCTGTTGTTCCCACCAGTTAAAATCTTTTTATAGTATAGGGCTCTATGAGCCAGTCTTCAATAAACAGCATTCTCTGTTCGTCTTGGATGCTTTTACTAGGTCCATTTCCAGCACGTTTTGAATTTCGGATTCCAAAAAGGAATATTATGATAAAGATCTTCTTAAATCCTCTATGAAGAAAAGCTTGTAAATCTTTCCTTCCAACTGAAGTCTTTTGGTGTACCGAGGTCATATCCTTTCTCCCAAAAATCTGACTTCAGTGAGCAGATGATACAATATTAGCATGCTGCCTGAAATCATTTTCGCTCATAAAAACCATTGGAAAAATCATAAAAGAGAATCCAATCTTACTCAACTTGATTTTAGTAATCTTTCATTTCTACAAGATCACACTCCTTGAGTCGAGTAAGTACTAATGTAGAACCAAATCCCACCATAGGAATATGCCACTGTAGTAATAGCTTGTAATTAATCACATAGATAACAATCACAAGATAGAGGAGGCCCATAAGGCATGCCACTGATACTGCTGGCGATGTCAGCACCAGAGTGAAGGGGGATGCTATCACATCAACCTGGGAATTCATACCCAAAAGTCAGCCTCGAGATTGGCAAAGCTTGAGAATACTGCTAATTTGCTGCATACCTAGTTCTTGGTCCAGACATCCCACATTCATTCTGCTCCATTTATTTTCCCCAAGATACCTAGTTCTTGGTCTAGACATCCCACATTCATTCTGCTCCATTTATTTTCCCCAATATTTGTCCCGTCACCATCTGCTTGTCATTTTATGAATAGCTTGGGGACTGACTACTTTAGCCTCTAGGCCATGCTGCTCTCATTAGTTTCCATAGGCAGATTTTCCACCCTTTGGTGGGAAGTTTAGAAAAAATAAGTTTCTAATAGGTTGGTTCCCTATATATCTCCTAAGAGTAGCTACTACCAGAGCCCAGTTTTGGAACTGAACGTCTCCCAAAGTCTCTTGACCCCTTTAAAGTCTGAGATTAAGATTGGATCTCTTATACCCAAACCTCCCAAGTAACTAGGTGCATAGTTGATTGATTGACTAGCTTGAATTTATAATTGTTTTTGCTGGAAGGGGCCCA
Source organism: Picea engelmannii (assembly GCA_009831015.1). Classification (NCBI taxonomy): domain Eukaryota; kingdom Viridiplantae; phylum Streptophyta; class Pinopsida; order Pinales; family Pinaceae; genus Picea; species Picea engelmannii. The sequence goes on along the minus strand of ML777531.1, from coordinate 1,601,321 downwards.
CAAATAGCCTTAATAATTCTCGGTCAATCTCTTTCTTAGTGTCTTAGGGGCATCAAGAGTGGTTTAGATGTGGTGTGCACTTGGCTAAGGGTGGCTTTTAAGATGACCACTCTCTTGTTAGAATCATATAGTGAGGGATAAGTTCTCTATGTGGTTAAGTTATCTCAATGAAATAAATCCTAGCCATTGATCTAATTCAGGATCTAATGGCTAGGATCTCTTTCACTAACCTAACATGGATCCACCTAACATTTAAAAGGGGGGTCGAGTAACTTCATTCATGTATGTGAGTTGAGCAAGGCAGTATTCGTACAGGTCCGTACAATCGAGTACGTGAGATCTGGGCGTAAACAAAAGAGGGTCGGGTATACCCTACATTTGTGTGGCTGAGGAAGGCTGAGTTAGGGCTTGTTTTAGTTGTCCAAGGCAAGGACGAGAGCTAAGGCCAGAGTTAGGGCTCGTCTCTTCTACAACAAAGTGTCATCGGGTACATGTGGAGAATTCCTGTACAACAACTGTCGAATCATACAACCAAGAATAAGGATCCAAGATGTATAGTCAACAAATGTACTGCATGTCTCTTTTATTGATATTGAATACATAAATAAGAAAGAAGATTATGTGTATCTCTGTGTTGAGTAGTTGTTAGCATATTTACTTCCATGTATTCGATTTCTATATAAGTTTTTCATGGTATCAGAGTCAGGAAAAATCTAACAGCCCTCAACAAATAAAAAAAATCCAGCTAAAAATGGCAAAGGATGTCTGTAAGGCTTGTCTCTCTTGTACCCAAACTAAGGATGTTTGGTACATAGACAGTGGAGCTTCCAGCCACATGATAGGCCATAAGCACTACTTCAACAATTTAAGCGAAAAAGAATTCGGGTTCGAAATTCTGTTGGGTGATGATTATGCTTACCATGCAAAGGGAATAGGAACAATAAAGTTTGAGAGGGAGTCAAGTAAACTCCTCTATCTTTTAGATGTTCTCTATGTCCTTGGTTAAAAGAAGAATCTAGTCTCAGTTTTAGCTTTAGAAGGCAAATGGTATGAAGTATCCTTCAAAGATCGAAGGGATTACATTAAACCAAAAGGCATAGGAAAGGGGTCTGAGCAAGTTATTGGAGTAAGGAAAGACAAATTATACAAATTACAATTTGACTCTCGCTATGCTCTCGCTAGCAACAGCGGTAGTAAGGACTGTGGGATATGGCATAGGCGTATGGTTCATTTTGGGCATAGAGCTCTTAAAATTTTGGGTAGAATTGTGACTGGAATGCCTTCCTTCTCCACAGAACATCACAAGATCTGCAAAGATGTGCCCTAGGTAAGTATGTAAGAGCACCTTTTCCTAGGAGTGATCATAGGTCCAAAAGTATCTTGGACCTAGTTCACATTGATATTTGTGGTCCTATGTCTTCTCTGTCTATAGGAGGAAAGTTTAAATATTACATTGGATTTATAGATGATTTTTCTAGAAAGACTTGGATTTATTTTTTGACAGGAAAAACCTCAGAAGAGGTACTCAAAAGATTTAAAGAATTCAAAGCTCTTGTTGAAAATCAAACAGGGAAGAGAATAAAAATTCTCAGATCTGATAATGGAGGAGAATACACATCCTATGCTTTCAAGAAATTCTGTACATAAGCTAGGATTAAGAGGGAGTTGACAGCCCCATATACGCCTCAACAAAATGGGATTTCAGAAAGAAAGAACAGAGCAATTGTTGGAGCAGCAAAAGCAATGCTACACGATCATCCCTAAGTTCCTCTGGGTAGAAGCTTGAAATACTGCTGTGTATCTTTAGAATAGGAGCCCCCATAGAGTGCTTGGAAATGTAACTCCTGAAGAAGCATTTACGGGGAAGAAACCAAACATTAGTCATCTTCACATCTTTGGTTGTGTTGTCTACTGTCACATTCCTGCTGAGAAAAGGACCAAGTTAGACCCCAAAACAGAGAAAGGGATTCTAGTAGGATACAATGAGACATCTAAAGCATACAGGGTATACATTCCTTCCACCAAAAAGACAGTAGAACGCAGAGATATAAAATTTGAGGAAGAGAGGGCCTTCCATAAATCTTTTCAAGACAAAGATATTCTGGAAGCAGAAGTTCCTCAACAAGAAGAAATACCCATCTCTTAGAGCTCAGAACTCCCCAAAGAAGGTCAACAAACGGAAGAACAACCAATGCCTCCTAGGAAGAGGAAGCCAAAATGGGTCAAACAACTATCGAAAGAATCTAGTGAGAAAGTAAAGTCACCTAGAACCTTTGTCAAAACTAGCATACCTCCTCAAAGATATTCAGGATATGCTGTTCTCATGAGTGGCATTATCGAGTTAGAACCAGCCTGCTTCAAAGAAGCCATTACAAGACAAGAATGGAAGGACTCTATGATGGAGGAATATACCTTCATAATGAAGAATGATGTATGGGAAATAATACCCAGGACAAAGAACAAATGAATAGTAAGTTCCAAATGGATATACAAGATCAAGCATGCAGTAGATGGCAACATTGATAAATATAAGGATATATTTGTGGCTCGGAGATTTTCTTAGAAGGAAGGAGTGGATTATGACGAGACCTTTGCTCCAGTAGATCGCTATACCTCCATTCGTGCAATTCTGTCTATTTCTACTCAGATGGGGTGGAGAATACATCAAATGAATGTTAAAATTTGTAGTGTTACCAACATCTTGATAATATTGCGATGTTGGCGATATTATCTTCAAAATCAGGGTCGACGATATTATCCGATATTTTCACTCTTACAACATTGTTTTTCATTCTTACGAAATTTTTCGATATTTTCCCTGGTGTTGTCGATATTTTTGTTTTCGGACCCTTGGCGATATTTTGCAGATGCCGATGTTTGCAACACTGGTTAAAACAACTTTTCTTAATGGTAAGATTGAGGAAGAGGTGTATTTAGAACAACTACAGGGTTTTGAAGTTCATAATGGGGCCAATCATGTCTGCAGACTCAAGAAGGCCCTTTATGGACTTAAGCAAGCACCCAGAGCATGGTATTCCAGAATTGACAATTATCTACAGAGTATTGGCTTTGTTAAGAGTGATGCAGATTCAAATCTATATATTTTCATGAGTAAAGATGATATTCTCATTCTTGTACTCTATCTTGATGATTTATTCCTGACAGGAGCAAAAACAATGATTACATGTTGCAAACAGGACTTGGCTAAAGAATTTGAGATGAAGGACCTTGGTCTAATGCATTATTTTCTTGGCCTAGAAATCTGGCAACAAAAAGGGGAAATTTTTCTTGGTCAAGGAAAATGTACAGTTGAGATTCTCAAAAGAATTGGGATGGAGGATTGCAAACCCATGGCCACTCCTATGATCACTAATCTTAAGAAACCAAACACCTCTGATTCAGAGAAGGTGATCACTAATTGGATGCTTGATGTACTTGACTAACACTAGACATGATATCTGTTTTGCTGTCAACACTCTCAATCAACACATGGTGGATTCCAGGAGGGTGCATTGGATTGCAACAAAACATATTTTGAGATATCTGAAAGGTACCATAGAATATGGACTTCAGTACATGCAAAGAGATCAAATTAGACTAATGGGTTACTCAGACTCAGACTGGGCTGACAACACAGTGGACATGAAAAGTACTTATGGGGGTTGCTTTAGTCTAGGCTTAGGCATGATCTCATGGTATAGCAGAAAACAAAAATCGGTAACCCTTAGTTCAATAGAGGCTAAGTACATGGCAGTTAGCCAAGCACGTTGTGAAGCTCTTTGGCTTCAGAAAGTCCTTGTAGATCTATTTGGTTCAAAGTTGGATCCTACTGCAATATACTGTGATAATTAGAGTTGTATTAAACTCTCAGAAAATCCAATATTCCATGATAGATCTTAAGCATATTGAGATCATGTACCACTTTATCAGGGACAAAGTATTGAAAGGAGCAGTAAAGCTTCAATACATCTACAAATGAGCAAGTTGTAGATATACTTACTAAAGGATTACCTAAAGGAAAATTTGAATACTTTCAGAAGAAGCTGGGAGTCATAGAGAACACTTTCCTCACTAAGAGGGAGTGTTAGAATCATATAGTATGCGATAAGTTCTCTATGTGATTAAGTTATCTCAATGAAGAAATAAATCCTAGCCATTGATCTAATTCAAGATCTAATGGCCAGGATCTCTTTCAGTAACCTCACATGGATCCACCTAATATTTAAAAGGGTGGTGGAGTAACTTCATTCATGTATGCGAGTTGAGCAAGGTGGTACTCATACAACCGAGTACGTGAGATTTGGGTGTAAACAAAAGATGGTCGGGTATACCCTACAATCATGTGGCTTAGGAAGGCCGAGTTAGGGCATGTTTTAGTTGTCATCGGGTATAGGTGGAGAATACTCGTACAGTAGCAGTCGAATCATACAACAAAGAATAAGGATCCAAGCTGTATAATCAACAAATGTACTGTAAGTCTCTTTTATTGATATTGAATACACAAATAAGAAAGAAGATTATGTGTATCTCTGTGTTGAGTGGTTGTTAGCATATTTACTTCTGTGTATTCAATTTCTATATAATTTTTTCACCTAGTAGGTTAAGCTGCCTAAATGGCCAAAGCTTCCAAGGCAATTGAATCTTATCTAAGAATGAGAGGTAGTTCTAGGCCATAATTGGTCTTGTTCCCATAGGTACTTGTAAGTATTTTAGGATATTGTTTTCTTGAAACAAAGCTACACCAAGTGTGTCCACAAGAATGTGGGCAAAGGTTGATTGAATGAAATCAATCATTAGCTTTGATTTTTGAAAATTAAGCGTCAAAAGATTCTCAATATATACCCAATGTAATGTTATTAGAATCAGATTGGTGGACCCCCAAAACTGGAAATTGGAAAAGGTTGGAAAGAAAAACAGACAACCAAAAAATACATAAAATATTCAAATTTTGATAAAAAAATATGTATCCATGAACATCCAAACCATTATATACAAATGTACAAAGTTTTCTCATGTATATAGCAAGTAAGGGTGCATATAACCAAAATAGCACCAAGTGCAATCCATATATGGACCAAAATACATAAACAAAGATTCTCTAAATGGCCTTTAGAGTTCAAAAATAAGCATAACAATCATTAATAATTAGAGTCTAGACTCTACAATCTAATTATATAATGGATTAATTTGAATCCGCATCCTCCACATACTTAACATGAACAAACTCTGGTACGGGATTCCAACTTGATTCCCCGGGGCTTGAAGGTACCTGTCCAACAACAATGTTAAGATAATTTGCCCATGGAGGTGGGTTGAAGTCCATCCAAGAGAGTTTTTCATTGTCAAATGTTGGTGGTTGAGTTTCCACAACCCACTCTGACGAGTGATTAATATCATCCAAATCTATGGTGCTTGAATGGGGGTCATATTCAACCACTGTTTGCATCTTAATATAAGGTTGTATTTAACATACACCATATCATTCAATTGCTTTTGTTCCAAATGGTTTCTCTCCTTGGTATGGATGTGCTCAAAAACACTCCAATTGTGCTCACACCTAGAAGCATTGAATGTCTAGGTCAAGATCCAAATTGCAATTTTTTACAAATCAAGGCATTGGCTACCAAATTGCCCCCACCAATAGGTTGCAACAAGAGTTGAAGACAAATAAACTTCAATAAATGAGTTTGAGTTTGAAACTTTGACTAAACTTTTGTAATGAATAATATAACATAAAAACTTTGAAATTACTTTTATGATGGGTCCTTGGATCTGCTCTAGAATTTAGATAGCCATAGACATGTTGAAGGTACTCGTACTCTCATTGAAATGTAGGAGCTTACTGTGTATCTTGTCTTGTATCTTTGGATCAAGCACCATGTGCTCAATGCATTTGTACAATCCTTCTTTTACCGCTCCATCTGCTGTTAAATCTTTTGTATAATGGTACTTTTAGAAGACAAAGAAGCTTCATCAAATGAGTTTCAAACTTTGAAACTTTGGCTTGCTGCCAAACTTTTGCAATGTGTAGATTCTAGAATAATGAATAATATAACTTAAAAACTTTGAAACTACTTACCTTGGGTTCAAGTAATAACCCACGGCATGTAAAGGTCGATGGAGTTGTTTGTACCATCTATTATCAATAATTTTCTAAAGAGGAAGATACTTTTGTCTTTTATCAACCTACGCTGCCTTTATTGCCTCTTTGGCCTCATAAATAAAACCCATGGTGGCGTTATCACCCTCCACCATTCGCAACACTTTCATAAGAGGCTCACTGAATAGTACTATCTCTTATGCCTTTTTCCAAAAAGCTTTCTAAAAAACTTTGTCAACAATGTCTTTCCCTTTAACATTTTTAGTCCATTGAGATGCATTCCACTCATCACAAGAAAACATTTTCTACAAGTTGGCTTTTCGGTCAAGCATGGATTGCAACATAAGAAAGTTTGTAGCAAATTGTGTACTAGCTAAACAAACAAGCTCATTTATCCCTACTGTTTTTCCGCATAAGGTTCAAGACCCATGTGTAGTAGATGTATCTAGTTATGGCCGTTGCTTATTCCACACACCTTTTCACCTACTTAATTTTCACAATGTCCTCAAGCATGAGGTCCAAACAATGGGCTACACATGGATTCCATCAAATGGCCAGGTGTTTTTCCTTCAACATCTTTCCCATTGCAACATAGTTAGAGGCATTGTTAGTGACGACCTGCACACCATTCTCCACCCCGACCTCCTCAACTACTTCATCCAAAAGATGAAAAAATAATTGCGCATCCTTCACTTGATTGGATGCATCCACTGATTTAAGAAACATAGTTCCTCGTGGGCAAGCAATTAAGAAATTAAGAATGGTGCGGGGTCTTCCATCGGTCCATCCATTAGACATGATTGTGCAACTTGTTTGCTCCACAACTCTTTGAACTCCACAAGGTATTCATCTATTCTTTGAACCTCATTCTGTAAAAATGCCCCCCCAATATCATGAAAACTAGGGCCTTTGAAGCTTGAACCACATGCAGTTATAGTATCTATCATAGGTTGTAATAAGGGGAATTAGTGGCATTGAAAGGTATGTTTGCATCATACCACCATCTAACCATGCATTTCCAAGCAACGCCCCTTTCCCTCTTCTTCTGTTTCGTAGCAATGGTGCGCTGAGCACTGGGCGTTGTGAAGGGTACAAAGAACAAGTCAAGCCTATGCCGCATCTTCAAATTGGATGTACTGGGGCTAGTAACAATCTCTTCTCTAGGAGGGTTTATTTCATTTGGGATTGTATAGGGATTATCAATAGGGAAAGCAGAGGATTCTTTAGAACTAGGGATTTGATTTTCATTAATTTTTGAACTTGAACTTCTCCCTATTTCTTTTTGCATCTTTTTCTTAGTGGATTTCTCTGCATGGAAGGCATCGATATGACTTTGCATCTCGGATTTTAGCTCATCAAAGGCTTTTAGTCAAGGTTTTACATTCCCTCTTTTTTGTGCTAAGTGATGTTTCAACCTATGGATGTCCCCCCATCAACTTCCTTCTGACAATAGTTGCATACCATTTTCTCCCCAACCAATTAGTAGTGGTCCCATGTGGGATACCTCTTGCCTTTTGGAGCCATGGCAATTTTTTTACCAACAAATAAAATCTGCAATTAAAACCCTAGGCTATCTTAATTTATAGGGAAAAAAACAATTTTATTGACAATTGTAAAGAAAAAGAGGCTTGAAGGAATCTTTACATACTTTCACAAGCCCTCTAAATGAAGAGAAAAAGAGTAGCTCCAAAACAACAGAAGACAAGAGAAGAAGAGCAGCTCCAAAACAACAGAAGACAAGAGAAGAGGAGCAACTTCAAAACAATTGAATTGAAGCTCCAAAACAACAGAAAAAAATGCTTTATTACAGCCCAATAAATTCTCCAAATCAACCCTTGAATCAGCCCAAGAGATTCTCTAAATCAACCCTTCAATCAACTCTCTAAATTAGCCAACAATCTCTTTGATTAAATGGTAGAAATCAGCCCAAGAAAGAGTTCAAACCGACAAAAAGAATGATGCCTAATGACGATGAACAATCCGCTCAAAAACTCCAAATCAACGAAGTGGAGGGTGTGAGACAAATGGAGGGTGGGGACCTCATTAAATAGCATTGCGAGGGGTCTAGGGTTTTTGTTTTGCTTTTTAATTTTTTAAGTTTTTGATGCAGACCCTCTATCCCTCTTAAGGGCTGCGCGACCTCCCGGTCAGGATCTTCTGATTCTGGAGCCGAAATGGCTCTTTTGGTTCCAAACTGGAATCCTTCGAACGAACACATAGGTCCCCCACAAATGGTCAGTTGGCTTTTCCAAGCGCTAAGCGTGAGCTCCCATAGCACACGACCAAGAGCTGTGACCTTGCGCTAAGCCAAAAGGGGCGCTTGTCGTGGACCGAAACTTCACAAGTCAAGCGTCCCGTCCCTTCGTCCTTCGAACCCTTGGTTGTCGAAATGCCGAAATATCGTGGGCCGGGACTTCATAAGTCAAGCGTTCCGTCCCTTCGTCCTTCGAACCCCCGATTGCCGAAATCTCCCAGTGCCTATTCCTTCGGGTTTTTGCATTTTGCTAAATCTGGGTGCAAGGGATATCTCTGCTCCTTGGAACCCCTGGTTGTCGAAATGCCGAAATGTCCCAGCACCTATTCCTTCGGGTTTTCGCGTTTCGCGAAATCAGAATGCAAGGGATATCTCTGCTCCTTGGAATCCCCGATTGCCGAAATGCCGAAATGTCCCAGTGCTTATTCCTTCGGGTTTTCACGTTTAGCGAAATCACGGTACAAGGGATATCTCTGCTCTTTGGAATCCCCGGTTGTCGAAATGTCGAAATGCCTTGGCGTTCGATCAACGACTCACAATACTCCCTGGGATCTACGGCCCATGTCCGACCTCGCTATTTCGCTATTTCGCAATTCGGGGTTTTGGGAGACAAGGACCTCTGTCCTTCCAACTCGCGATACCCGAAATCGCGAAATGGACCAACGATCCAGAGCTGCCTGTGATTGACGGTTCACGTCGAATCGCGATTTCGCGATTCAGAGTTTTGAGAGACAAGGATCTTTGTCCTTCCAACTCGTGGTACCCGAAATCGCGAAATGGACCAACGATCCAGATCTATTTGAGATCGATGGTCACTATTCCTCCTGAGCTTTGGACATCAAAAAGCCCTCGCCGCTAACCTCCTCGCAGCTCCACCTTATCCAACAACTGGCGGGGTTTCGACGTTTCTCCTCAAGGACTCTCCACCGTCTGTTTAGATCTTCAGGATCTCCCCTCCCGGATCTACGCAACGTTAAAGCTTGCACTTCTCCCTCAAATCGGACGGTCTGCGGGATCTTCCGCCGTGATCCAACGCTCGACGACGTTCTTCCTCCTGAGCTTTTACTCACTTCAGACTTAGAAGATTTTCTAAGTCTTCGAAGACTCGGTCTTCGTTCCTTCCAGGGAATGAGTTCCTGGATCTCGATAACACTTTCCGAAGCGTTATCCCTCCTGAGCTTTGTCTGGTTCAAACTTTGATTTCCCGCTCACTCCTTGTGTTTGAGGGATTTCGATAACTCAGATCCACGGTATTTCTCACAGAGAAATTCCTCCTGATCTCCTTACGTTCCTCTCTGGCTTGATGCACACCTTGCAGAGCTTCCAATGAAGAGAAACAATTGAAACTGGAAAAACTCACAGTTCCATCCACTTGTTCATGTAAACAGAAATGACAGGAAAATGTAGACAACGCACACACCATACATTTGGATCAATTTTCCATTCTGTTATATTCACAAGTGCCCAATGGCTACAAAATACATTCAAAATTACAGTAACTCAAAACACTGAGATCTCCTGCTAACTCGCAATTCTCTCTTACAGCTAATTTCTCTCTGTATTGCAGCCCCTCTAACTGCGTGTACAAACTTCTACATAACTCAAAAATGTTTCTAGGGTTTCCCCTGGCTACTTGCCTACTCTAAAATTCATCCTACGCTATCTTAGTTCAGTCGCATTCCAGAGCCGAAGTTGAAACTCCTGCTCTGTTTACAATTTCAAAACTTGCCTCAAAGGGTAAAATTCGACACCGGTTCAAGCGTGCCTCCAAAGGTGAATTCCGGCGCTGAGTGGAGGCGGATTCCGAAATCGGTTGTAACTGCCCACGTTGAAGTTCTGGAAGAACTCTCATGTGTTGAGTGGTCCCGCCTCTGTGCGCTTGCCAACGATGCTCCTGCATCATACTCCCATTGACAAAAATTCATGGACTCCTGTCCATGAGCTCCTCTACTGACTTTCCCTACTTTTGGATAGCAACTTCGTTTTCCCAACTGGCATCTTCTGTTGGGCATCCCTTCCATTTGACCAGATACTCAAAATAAGTTTTCCTCCTGGTCTTCTTGCTAATCCTCTGATCCAGAATGTTCTCTATCTGTAGCTTCTCTGCCACAGGCATCTGCTTCTCCCACTGAATCTTTCCTTGATCTTCTGATCCTTCTGTGTCGTCTTTCCTGTAAGGTTACATGTCTGAGACATTGAATATGGGTGAAATGCCCACACCATCTGGCAGCTCGATCTCATAGGCGTTTGCATCAAACTTCCTCAAGATCTTACAGGGTCCTATCTTCTTCATCTTCAATTTGTTATATGTTCCCCTAGAGAACCTTTCCTTCCTAAGATGTGCTAAAACCTGATCTCCCACTTCAAATTGAAGTTCCCTGCGATGCTGATCAACTCTGTGTTTGTATTTTTGGTTAGAACTTTGTAATTGTTCTTTGATCCGACTATGGAGTCTTTGCATTTCAACAGCAAAATCCTCTGCTCCAGCGCTTCTGATCTCTCCCTGTTCCAAGTCCCTTAACCCAGACACTCCCCTGGGTTGCATTTCATAGAGTATTTGGAATGGGCTCCTTCCAGTGCTTCTGTTTGGTGAGTCATTGTATGCAAATTCTGCTTGTGGCAGAATCTGATCCCACTGGTTATGGTGTTCAGTAACCATGCTTCTCAATAAGTTTCCCAAAGTTCTATTTACCACCTCAGTTTGCCCATCTGTCTGAGGGTGATAAGCTGAGTTGAAGGACAAATCTGTCCCCATCTTCTTCCACAACGTCCTCCAAAAGTGACCAACAAATTTTGTGTCTCTGTCCGAGACAATGCTCCTGGGTAGGCCGTGAAGTCTCACAACTTCTTTGAAAAACAGATTTGCAACATGTGTTGCATCACCGGTCTTCTGGCATGGGATGAAATGTGCCATCTTTGAAAACCTATCCACCACCACAAATATGGAATCAAATCCCCTTTGTGTTCTTGGCAATCCCAACACGAAATCCATGCTTATTGCATCTCAAGGCCTCTCTGGTATTGGCAATGGTTGATACAATCCAGTGTTCTGTCTTTTCCCCTTTGCATGTTGGCAGATCCTACATTTGTTCACAAACTTTATCACCTCTGTTCTCATACTTGGCCAATAGTATGAACTGCTCAACCATGCAAACGTTTTATCGTGGCCGAAATGTCCAGCCAGTCCTCCACTATGCTTCTCCTTCAAAAGATTGTCCCTCATTGAGCATCTTGGTATGCACAATTGATTTCCTCTAAACAACAATCCTTCCTGAACCATATACTCTGTCCACTGACTTCTATCTCTCAGTACAGGGCTTGTACATGCTTCGTAGGCCTCCTTGAAATCTGTATCATCGCAATACATATCCTTAAGGTGTTCAAACCCCAGGGTCTCCACCTGGAATTCTTGTAGAATTAAACATCTCCTGCTTAACACATCAACAACTTTGTTAGTATTCCCAACAATATGTTTTATGACAAAAGTAAAATTTTGCATAAATTCAACCCATTTTGCATGCCCTTGATTCAATTTTTCTTGTCGGGTTATGAATTGTAAAGCTTGGTTATCACTGTACAAGACAAACTCTTGCGGGACAAGATAATGCCTCCATTTCTTCAATGCTTGAATTATGGCATAGAACTCCTTGTCATATGTGGAGTATTTCCTCTTAGTCTCATTCAGCTTCTCGCTGAAATAGGCAACAGGTCTGTTATCCTGACTCAAAACTGCTCCTATCGCAATTCCGCTCGCATCACATCTCATCTGAAATGTCTTTTCGAAATTCGGCAAGACCAGAATTGGTCGTTCCGTTATCTTCTCCTTTAATATGTTGAAGCTCTTTTCGGCCTCCTCTGTCCATTTAAAAGACTTGTGTCGCTTCTTTACTGTATCCATCATGGGTGCGCAAATCCCACTGAATTCTCTAATGAACTTTCTATAAAAACTTGCTAAACCATGAAAGCTCCTTACTTCGAACATGCTCCTTGGTGACGGCCATTCCCTGATTGCTTTCACCTTTTCTGGATCCATCTTCAGTTCATTTGAAGAGATCACAAAACCCAAGTAAATGAGCTCTGTCTTCATAAAAGAGGACTTCTTCAGATTGATCAGCAGCTTCTCCTGCTGTAGCCTCCTCATTACTAGCGTTAGGTGTCTCAAATGCTCCTCTTTAGTCTTGCTAAAAATCAGTATATCGTCCAGATATACAACCATGAACTTACCAATGAAATCTTTTAGAATTTCGTTCATCAGCCTCATAAAAGTGCTCGGGGCATTCGTTAGGCCAAATGGCATAACTAGCCACTCATACAGACCTTCATTCGTCTTAAAGGTTGTTTTCCATTCATCACCTTCTCTCATCCTGATCTGGTGATATCCACTTTTCATATCTATCTTAGAATATAAATTTGCTCCACTTAAGCAATCCATTAAGTCATCCATTCTCGGTAAAGGAAATCTGTACCTGATGGTGATCTTGTTGATGGCTCTCGAGTCTGTGCACATTCTCCATCCTCCATCTTTCTTTGGGCTTAACACAGTTGGTACTGCGCATGGGCTCAAACTTTCTCTGACTAAACCCTTATCCAGCAACTGTTGGACTTGGTTCCTCACCTCCTCATTTTCTCGAGGTGTTAATCTGTATGCTGCCTTGTTCGACAGGCTTGCTCCTGGTATCAAGTCGATATGATCACTGATACTCCTGATGGGTGGCAATGAGTTTGGCAGCTCATCCACCACTATATCAACAAAATTATCCAGCAACTCCTGAACTTCTTCAGGTAAATCATCCACTGATGTACTCGTAAGGATGACTCTGGGCTTCCTCACCACAACGAACTGCATCTCATGTTCTTCCTTAACTTCTTTCAGGAGTTCCTTCCCACTCATGAGAAGTATGCTTGTGCTGGCTTTCTCTTTCGCTCTCTTCTCCTCCGTTGGCAGCAACATATGCGTCCTACCATTCTTCTCCAATGTATATGTATTCTTCCTTCCATCGTGAACAACATTTATGTCAAACTGCCATGGTCTTCCCAACAAAATGTGGCATACGTCCATGGGAATTACATCACATGGGATTTCATCTTTATATCCTCCTATTTTAATTTCAACCAGGCATTGTTTAGTGATCATTACCTGGTGTCCTTTTTGCAGCCATGAGACTTTGTATGGCCTTGGATGTGCAATTGTCTTCAGCTCCCAATTTCTCCACCATCTCTGTGGATACTAGGTTGTCAGTACTCCCACTGTCAATGATCACCTTGCATACTTTATCCTTAGTCATGCAAGCTGTCCCGAAGAGACTGTTTCTCCGCACTGGTTTTTCAATTTCTGCCTTTGGTTTTAAGAGAACTTTTCTCAACATTAGGGATGCTCCATCCTCTGCTCCTTTTGCCTCAACATCTCTTCATTGTGCTTCTGAAATGTGAGCTTCTTCTCATTCCTTCTTCTTCTCGGGACATTCCCAAGCCATGTGCCCTATCTTTCCACAGTTATAGCACCTTACTCCTCCTCTGCCTCTTCCTCTAGAAGAATTTCTTCCACCACTCTGTCTCCCTCGTGAACTTCCTCCTCGTTCTGAGTGATTGTGTGGTTTCTCAGCCTCGTCCTTAGACTAATGTGCTCTGTCACGGTTAAATACCTTGCTTTTGCTTGGGATCGAGCCTTTACCTCTTCCTCGCTGGTTCTGTTTTCTGGCCAGCTTCTCCTCTGCCTTCAGCGCAAACTGATAAGCATCTTCCACAGTCCTCACTGACATCATGCTAAGTTCGTCCTGGATTTCATATCTCAAGCCATTTATATATCTGGCGACTTTCTCTTCGTCTCTCTCCCTTTGTCCAGTTCTTATGTTCAGCTGGTAGAACTCCTCGGTGTACTCCTTGACTGTCATCCCTTTCTGTCTCAGGTTCTGTAGCTTCCTGAACAGATTGATTTGGTAGTCTTTGGGTATGAACTTAGCCTTTAGTTTGGCTACCATCCTGTCCCAACTCTTTATCCTCTGTTTGCCTTTACTTCTCCTCTCAGCGTGCAGTTCGTCCCACCACAGTGCTGCATGCCCTTTTAGCCTGGTGATTGCCTGCTTCACCTTCTTCTCCTCATCAACATTTTCATAGTCGAAGTGTTTGTCCATGGACCTTATCCAATCCAACAGTTCTTCAGCATCTAGATTTCCCTCATACATGGGGACCTCTATCTTAGCTCTGCCTCCCAATCTGGCAACTGCTCTCAACAAACGTTCTTCTGCAGCATCCTCTCCTGCAGCTTCTTCAACCTCAACCTCTTCACTTTCTGCATCACTGACATCCCCAACGTCAGGTGCTCTTCTCTGTGTTGCTTCCATTGTTTCCAATCGGGCGCGAAGCTCTCGCATCTCCCTCTCTACAGCACGGTTGGCTAAAGGCGGCTCTCGTCTTCTTGGTGGCATTATGTTGACCATCTGTCACACACAAAGTACAACTCCGAGTTCTCTGTCTCCTTCTTTTCCTCCTTCGCCTGAAGTCTATAGACAAAAAACTGATGCTCTGATACCACTTGATGCAGACCCCCTATTCCTCTTAAGGGCTGCGTGACCTTTCGGTCAGGATCTTCTGATTTCGGAGCCGAAATGGCTCTTCTGGTTCCAAACTGGAATCCTTCGAACGAACACACAGGTCCCCCACAAATGCTCAGTTGGCTTTTCCAAGCGCCAAGCGTGAGCTCCCACAGCACACGACCAAGAGCCACGACCTTGCGCTAAGCCAAAAAGGGCGCTTGTCGTGGATCGGAACTTCACAAGTCAAGTGTCTCGTCCCTTCGTCCTTCGAACCCCTGGTTGTCGAAATGTCGAAATATCGTGGGCCGAGACTTCACAAGTCAAGTGTCCTGTCCCTTCGTCCTTCGAACCCCCGGTTGCCGAAATGCTGAAATATCGTGGGTCGGGACTTCACAAGTCAAGCATTCCGTCCCTTCGTCCTTTGAACCCCCGGTTGCTGAAATGCCGAAATGTCGCAGCGCCTATTCCTTCGGGTTTTCGCGTTTCGCGAAATCTGGGTGCAAGGGATATCTCTGCTCCTTGGAACCCCCGGTTGCCAAAATGTCGAAATGTCCTAGCACCTATTCCTTCAGGTTTTCGCGTTTCGCGAAATCAAAATGCAAGGGATATCTCTGCTCCTTGGAATCCCCGGTTGCCGAAATGCCGAAATGTCCCAGTGCCTATTCCTTCGGGTTTTCGCGTTTAGCGAAATCAGGGTACAAGGGATATCTCTGCTCTTTGGAATCCTCGGTTGCCGAAATTCCGAAATGCCGAAACGCCGAAATGCCTTGGCATTCGATCAACGAGTCACAATACTCCCTGGGATCTACGGTCCACGTCTGACCTCGCTATTTCGTTATTTCGCGATTCAGGGTTTTGGGAGACAAGGACCTCTGTCCTTCCAACTCGCGATACCCGAAATCGCGAAATGGACCAACGGTCCAGAGCTGCCTGTGATCGACGGTTCACGTCGAATTGCGATTTCGCGATTCGGGGTTTTGAGAGACAAGGATCTCTGTTCTTCCAACTCGCGGTACCCGAAATCGCGAAATGGACCAACGGTCCAGATCTATTTGAGATCGATGGTCACTATTCCTCCTGAGCTTTGGACGTCAAAAAGCCCTCGCTGCTAACCTCCTCGCAGCTCCACCTTATCCAACGGTTGGCGGGGTTTCGACGTTTCTTCTCAAGGACTCTCCACCGTTTGTTCAGATCTTCGGGATCTCCCCTCCTGGATCTACGCAGTGTTAAAGCTTGTGCTTCTCCCTCAAATTGGACGGTCTGCGGGATCTTCCGCCGCGATCCAACACTCGACGACGTTCTTCCTCCTGAGCTTTTACTCACTTCAGACTTAGAAGATTTTCTAAGTCTTCGAAGACTCGGTCTTCGTTCCTTCCAGGGAATGAGTTTCTGGATCTCGATAACACTTTCCGAAGTGTTATCCCTCCTGAGCTTTGTCTGGTTTAGACTTCGATTTCCCATGCAGTCCTTGCGTTTGAGGGATTTCGATAACTCAGATCCACGGTATTTCTCGCAGAGAAATTCCTCCTGATCTCCTTACGTTCCTCTCTGGCTCGATGCACACCTTGTAGGGCTTCCAATGAAGAGAAACAATTGAAACTGGAAAAACTCACAGTTCCATCCACTTGTTCATGTAAACATAAATGACAGGAAAATGCACACAGTCCACACACCATACATTTGGATCAATTTTCCATTCTGTTATATTCACAAGTGCCCAATGGCTACGTAATACATTCAAAATTATAGTAACTCAAAACACCGAGATCTCCTGCTAACTCGCAATTCTCTCTTACAACTAATTTCTCTCTGTATTGCAGCCCCTCTAACTGGGTGTACAAACTTCTACATAACTCAAAAATGTTTCTAGGGTTTCCCCTGGCTACTTGCCTACTCTAAAATTCATCCTACGCTATCTTAGTTCATTCGCATTCCAGAGCCGAAGTGGAAACTTCTGCTCTGTTTACAATTTCAAAACTTGCCTCAAAGGGTAAAATTCGGCACCGGTTCAAGCATGCCTCCAAAGGTGAATTTCGGCGCTGAGTGGAGGCGGATTCTGAAATCGGTTGTAACTGCCCACGTTGAAGTTCTGGAAGAACTCTCACGTGTTGAGTGGTCCTGCCTCTGTGCGCTTGCCAACAATGCTCATGCATCAGTTTTGGGGGTCGATTTTGTGGTCCCACTTGTCGGTGCACGGATCCGTTTAAAACTGATTGGTTTAGGTAGTTAAGGTTGGATTTGTACATAATTGGCCATTTTCTATTTGGGCATGTGATTTGGACCACCTACCCTTCTAAACTAGTAGAATCGATTAGTTTTGGCAAAATTGGTCCAGTTTTGATAACATTGTGCTCAACCACTCAAATGTTAGATATTTATCAATACTACTAATGTTGAGGGTCTTAATAAAATTTGCATGGGAAGGAGGTAGATTTTTCAAAGTGATAACCACCATATCTTTTTCTTCCATTTTCATTTCAATTGATTTTAATTGATCTTTAATATCCTTGTTTTTTAGCAATCTTGCAAGGATCAAACTCCTCCATTTTAATTGAAAATAACAGAGTTTTAAGGAAGAAAGCTTTACGCTTGTCCAAGGTTTCATTCATGTCTTGTAAATTCCCCCAAACAATAACTGCATCATTACCATCTTGCTCATTAGGAAGCATCTCATTCGTTACTAAGAGCTTGATCGACATCATAGCCTCTCAATTCTTCGCCTCATACTTTGCTTGGGCATACACACTATCTAACTCCACACTTCTTCTCCCAATACAAGTTTGTCCAATCATTTGTATTCAAATATGGCAAGCATCTTCTGTTTCCATGATTTAAAATTCTTACCCTTAAACTTTTTGTTTTCGTCCAACATTAGATGGGATGAACTCACCATTTTTTCTAAAGGTGTAAATACACCAAATACATCTGAATTTGTGATTACAATTCAACAATTTACTGTTACAGTCCTTACCATTGCCCCAATTAAAAAAACAACATGATATTTCTTACCAATAAATATCATTGTTCTTGACTATCACTGTAGAGGATTAGTTTGAATATCACTCTAGAGGATTAGTTTGTATGTTCTGAATACAAATGCATAATCACTTTGGCACAATCTCTCTGTTCAAATTGTAGATACAAAGAATTCAAACTCTCTTCAAAATCGTTTTCTTCATAATTAATGTCAATATAGGCTCAATGATCATAAAAGTTGTGTTAATTCTCTAGGCATACACTGTCTCATTTATTCTTCAGATCGATCTAAATCTCTCACATAGGTTGCTCCTTTAATCCATGTGTTTACTCTACACTTTATCCATAGTGGCTTGATTCTTCAAATGGACCAAGTAGTAGCGACTCCTTGACTTTTCCTCTCTCTTCATAACACTGCCTCATTTTTTTCATATCATCCTGGTTTGGTGGCTCACACAGTTGGTGACTTATTCCCATGATGAAAAACCTCTTACAATTTCCAATTCTTGTCTGGCAGTGACTCCTTATCTCCTTATGATGTCACATGGTTTTGCTTTGGTAGTTGCACGAGGAACCGAGACTTCTTTGACCTCTTTGACGTCTCTAGTCACTATGGCAATGATTCACCCTTCATCATTTGATGATTCTTGTCTTTATCCTCGATGGCCCACAATAATTTTCACTTTATCAATGCCTTTGTCAAGCAGTATGCGCTTTGCCTTTGTCAATTTTCCTTTTCTTTGATTGGCGTCATCATCATTTTTTTAACTCCCTCGACAACACTTTCTAATGCCTTGACTACATCACAAAATATCTCTTCATAGGGAGCATTAAGTTTGATATATATCATACATAGGTCACGGGTTTTGTGTCTTGGGTATTACTAATTCATAACCCTTTAACATTAATAACAATCTTATCTTTGACATTGTTTGTCTATGCTTGCGTGTGAGCAGTCACTCAGTACCTTCTTTGATCACAATGGTCCTATGGCTCCTTCACCTTCTTCCTTAGCTTCTCCTCAATGTGACTCTGTTCCTTAGCTTCTCCTCATTGTAACTCTGATTCCATGTGAGTTTTACACACACAAGCATGGATTGGGATGCACAGTAGAATGAGAAAGTGTGGATTCATTCATATGTTATTATATGATACAATGTCTCATTACATAGTAGGAGAAGAGGAGTATGTTACGTCACTCCCAATACTTAACTATTTAACTACTACATTAAATAGCTCACTACTTCATATATTTATCAAGTTTTTAATTTTTAATTTTTTTAATGTAACATCTCGTCCCACCCTCAAGCTCATAAGTGAGAATGAGATTGTTGGTACCTTGCTAGCCCCAATCAACAATTGGCTCATGAAGAGTGAACATATCACAAGCGAGATTTGAACTTGGGTGGAGAGGATAACATTTCTTCTCTCAACCACTTGAGCTAGTTCAGATTGACATTAAGTCTTTACTATATGCCTAAGTCCTAATTAATATGTCTGACTTCTAAATATGACCATTATTTCTAACACCAACCAACATTATTACTAACAAATTTCTAGATTATTTCCAATGTTCAAGAAAGATACGGAGCTTAACAAGTCGACACTTTTCTTTGGACATGCATCTATATGTTGTGAAGTCCATGTAGTATTATCATAGAAAATTTGATTACATAACTTAAATTATTGAGTGTTCACTTAGAATTACATGAAGCTTGATTTCCAGGTATAGATAGAAAAGTATTAATGTAGGCTTTGTTGCCACACAATCTCACACCCAAAGATGAAAAGTCCTAACACCTAGATGGAGACATGTGAAACTAGGAGGATGGCCACTGTCACCTTACCATCACTCCTCTACACTTTAGACAAAAGGTAAACTTAATTTTAGGGGGGCTTCCCGATGGTTGCAAGGCTCCATTTGTATGGTATGGAAAAGAGGAAAAGAGAGCTTAACAACAACCTTTTGAAGGAAATGAAAGAAAAGTAAGGGTATTGGAGATGATAAATGAAAGTGAAATTTCGATGCCTTGTTGCTTGGGCTATGGAGTCATGAATGCAATCTAGGAGGGCATACTAATGGTTAGGGCTATAGATAGACAATAAGACATTCTCTATAACTTCTTCTAACTTAGTAATCAATAAATCACAAGATAGATGGGTAGGGACTCACAATAGGAGCTCCACAACCAAGTCAATTCATAAGGGCAAGTCAAGCTTCACTCACAAAAACACTTAGGCTTTAGATTTCTTCCTTCCAAATCTAGGCTCAAGCTTTCAATCTTCAATAGGAGGTCTAGGGCTTGAATCCTCTTCTTAAAAACAAGGCGCTCCTACAACTTGGCTTTGACAATCAACCCTGTAATCAAAGGCTATCAAATACATACTAGAACATATTCCACACATATACGTTTGTACAAATATGACTACAAGCTTAACACAAAATCTACCTTCAATTCCTCATTTGGAGCTAAGCATGCTCACAAGTTCTCCCATTGATCTTCTATTTCAATCCCAATTTACAAATGTAGAGAGMAAATCTTTATATAGATTTCCTCATGGGCTTCTYTGAGTAAAAATACTAAAATATTTACAACAACTACCTAAGTGGGCGAATTAGGYCAAAAGCCCATTGAAAAGTGCTTGGATAYAATGTTCTAGATGATTCTAGTGCCACATGCCACCTTCCATGCTCATCTTCATGCAAAGGCAAAATCTTCATGCAATTTGTCCTCCTCATGTGCATGGCGCTCTACTAGACATAATAATAAAAATTGCTTGATAAATGAGCTAGGGCGCTCTCCTAGATGAGCGAATGGATGCCAAGTGTACAAGTCTCATAATCACCTTCAAATAATAATAATATTCCTTGGTCAAATGAGTAGGGTGAATTTATAGCTAGATGAGTAATTTTCCATGTGCAAAGCTTCATTTATGAGGGTGCTCTTCTAGAAATGGATGCCAATGCCAAGTGTAATGTTTGAGTGCTTCTTCTAGAAACCTCTAGACAAGGAAATAATAAATTTCTTCATGAACTAGTGTGCCCTTAGTCTTTGAGCCTTCTTCATGAACTAGTGTGCCCTTTGGTCTTAGAATAGCAATAAAATAATCCTTCAAGCATGTGCGCCCTTGGTTCTTGTGCTTTGTGGACAAATTTGAGTGGATAATATCCATGAAATGCTCCTTCAACAAGTGCACACATCACTAGTCACTTCACATGTGTGCAAGGTGTGAACAAGGTTATGTAAGAAGTGGACTTGTCCTCATAATGGATCACACCACCTAGGGATGTGTGCTTGCGTGGATAAGGTGGATGAGGTGGATGGATAAGATGGAGGGTCAAAACCCTAAGATGAATGGGTAGTTAGCCTCCCTAGTCAAGTCAAGGCTCAACAAACTCCTCAAATCTCGTGTAAAGGGATAAGAACAAAGCATGAGTGATTTGGCATGTGTGAACAAGGCTTAGGGTAAGGTGAGGGTGAATTAGCTTTTTTTTTTCAGTGTATCACCTCAACACATGCCAAAAGGGGGAGTGCCTAGTCTCATGTGTACTGCATGGACTTTAAGTTACAACTCCTAGTGACCAATTAGAAAGTGGAACTTAGGGAAAATGTCTCATTGAAGATATAGAACAATAAAGTGCTAATAGACCAATACTTGGGCACTCAACCTAAGGTTTAAGATTTAAATCAAGATATCCTGCACCAGTTAGGTGTTTTCAACTGGAAAAAGTGGAAATATGAGATTTGAGAGGTTAGTAAGGTTTAGAACTTGGGAAATTATAGGCAAAAGGTACCATGTAGTTTCTAGGAGATGGAGTGAAGTGGAATGTGGGTATGAAAGTGAATTTAACTTGGGTGAAAAGTTACGACGTGTTATGAGACACAAATCACCTAGGCAAAATGGTGGAAAGTGGTGAAAATGTATGTTTGAAGTGGATTTTACCTAGGAAAAAGTGATAAGATGCTTGCAAATAACAATTTGCCTAAGTGAAATGATGGAAATGACATGGAACATTAGGTAAGTACATCACCACATTAGAGGATGCTCATGTTCTAATCGTGCAAGACAAAGTGAAAGTGTCTTGGATGTGACTATGTGATCACCATGATCAAGAAAAAGATGCACCATCAAAGCAACCTCCACCAATATCCCAACCTCTGGCAAAATGTGTGAAGTGGATTTTACTTAGGCAAAAGTGATAAGATAATTGCAAATAACAATTTGCCAAGGTGAAATGATGGAAATGACATGGAACATTAGGTAAGTACATCACCACATGAGAGGATGCTCATGTTCTAACCGTGCAAGACAAAGTGAAAGTGACTAGGATGTGACTATGTGATCACCATGATCAAGAAAAAGATGCACCATTGAAGCAACCTCCACTAATATCCCAACCTTTGGAAGGCTAGAATCATCCCATCATTCTGCACACGACCATTTACCACTCATGTCAACATGAGGGGTAACATGCTTGATATCTACACTTCAATGATTAACTATATATACTTTTGGTTTATTTCATAAATATTTTATTTTGAAGGAGTAATATGCCATAATAGTTATGCAATGACCATTGCTATGTTCACTTAGAATTACATGAAACTAGATTTCCAAATATAGATAGAAAAGTATTAATGTAGGTTTGATATCTACACTTCAGTGATTAACTATATATACTTTTGGTTTATTTCATAAATATTTTATTTTGAAGGAGTAATATTCCATAATAGTTATGCAATGTGTACTTGTATATAAAGTTATGCAATGCTGATCTGTAGTATCTTGACCGTTGCTATGTATTAGCTTGTTCTTTTGACATTCATGATAATGGTAGAGCAAAATA
This sequence comes from Picea engelmannii, assembly GCA_009831015.1. Lineage (NCBI taxonomy): Eukaryota > Viridiplantae > Streptophyta > Pinopsida > Pinales > Pinaceae > Picea > Picea engelmannii. The sequence goes on along the minus strand of ML777531.1, from coordinate 1,578,609 downwards.
TTTAGAAATGAATGGAGAGGCAATGATTTCCTGAATGTCTATTAAATTAAATTTATCATGAAATGCAGGTAGCACGTGTTTCAGCTTTAACATTGGGTCTGGTATATGGAAGCACAAAGCTTTCATATCTCAAGGTATAGTGGCTTTGAAATGAATTACAAAAATTTACTTATAAGTTACTATGTTAAGTAAGTTATATGGGGCAATATGTTTGATTGAACAATTTTTATTTATTATTATTGTTTGGAAGTGCTTCCTTTAAACTCAAAGAGAAGCATTGCAACTGGCCCAAAGAATTTGGGCATCACAAGCAGCCAGCGCAAAACAGTCCTGGAGGGATGAACCACTGAATGTAATCACTATTGTTCTGATAAGATGCTGTGACAGGTGGTACCTTTTTGTTTAAATCACCCAGGACTTTCCCATCTCTAGTCACTCATTCATGCCTTTGGGGAAATTGAACCTTGGTGGGTGGCTTGACATGCATCCTTGAAAACTATTCTTATTTTATTCACGCCTTTGGGAAATTGAGCCTTGGTGAGTGGCTTTACATGCTTCGTTGAAAACTATTTTTATTTTGTTCACGGCACAATAAATACCCTGAAAAATCGTGATTAAAGTCTCCACTATATAGTAGGCAAATCATTTTTGAAGAGAGTGAGTAGCTACTTTGAGATGTTTTCATGCAACACAGCAGCAAGACTATCCAATTCATTTTTGTTTGAGAGAATATATATAAGGTTACCTTATTTGTGGTCAGAGCTTGTTTATCTAAGTTCCCCACACCTCACGGGTGGTACTATTTACTAAACTTCTGTTTACTAAAATCACTGTTTTGTATATCCCAAACTCGACACTAGCACTCACAAACTTTGGACATTCGGAAAACCAACCAAAATCAATTGTGGAGCCTTCCAAACCCCTGAAACTATACTCAGTTTGAATTGTTATGTGCTTGTGCTTGGTGGATGAATTGAACAGAGTCTCTACATATGGTGCTTTCTTCTTCCCTGAGTACCGTGATGCACTAGTTTCATCCTCTCTAACTGTTGGACTGACTGTCAAAGGAGATTTGGGTTGCCAACCACTAGCTCCATCATGCCTTGTAGGTCTTTCAAGGAATCTGGAATGTGGCCTTCCAAGTAGACTATGTTTTAAAGGAGATCAATGATCACACCATGCCTGTTTTGGATGTCTTATGCTGCATCTGCAAAAATGAACTTGGCTTCCATTCTCATCTTCTTCCTCATGTTAAATATGTTCACTGAGGTTGAGAGTTTCTGGATTCTCCATCTCTATTTTTGGCCTTGTGGTCCTTCCCATTGCATCTTTCCTACTTGAGACTTATCCCCACTTCCTCCACACTACATGCTGCTACCCCTCCCCTTCTCATCATTCTTGGAACCTGAAAACTTAATGATCTTCCTCACCAAAGAAGGTTTCATATTAAATAGAGGTAGCTTCTTTAAGATGGCTACTATGCTCTAGCACTTCTCTTCTCAAAACAATGGTAGTTATTCTACCCCATTCAACCCATTAAACCTTTTTGAGAATTGCAAATAAACAAGCATAATAGAAAACATAACATGAGATTTGCAGAAGGTTTCATCGAGTCTAATTGGTTTCGACCTCACATTGGAGACTGGGTTACTAGCTTACCAACTTCTTCAATATCCAGAACACCGTGCTACCATCTCGTGCGCAAATGAAATGTAACCTTTACATGCTCACGACCTTCTAATTATCATTGCTCTTTATGAGAACCTATTAAATGCATTTGTTGCAAGACTGCAGCCTATGTCAATGTAGGCTGACCTCTAGTCATTAATTGTATTTTTTTTGGGTGAATTTCTTCCATTACATCACAGAGAGTACGAGATATCCATTTATAAAAAGGCATCCCTGGGTGTGGAAACAACAGAGTACATAGTGGACAGTATAGAGAGACCAGGCACAAAATTCAAAAGGTAGCTAGCTAGGATTTTGATTATAAGCCCCAAGCACAAGATCCAAATGATGGCGAGCCTAAATTAATTATACATTTTTTGTAAGAAACTCTTCTCTTTCAAATTTTTTTTTTTTTTGCCATAAGCCTTACTTTTATCATTGTTATTGATGTTCACAGTATAAACATTAAAAGATACAGCTGTTGGTTAGTTCCTGGCTGTATAGTACAACTATCATAAATGCATGGTATGGATGCTATTTAACGTAAAGTGTTATCAGTGACTAGTATGGCTATCATTTAATGGTAGTCAATGCTATTGAGTCTTAATGCAGTCCATGACATAGTAGAAGATGAACTACTAAGATGAAGTTGACATTGATAGCCAAGAATGAGCTGGCAAATTATCAGGTGAACTACTTTATGTAGTTGTTTGAAACCACAATTTAGGTGAAAATGAGCCCCAGTTCCCATGATTTTTGATCTAGGAGGCGAGAAGAATCTAATAACAAAATCTATTGTTAGATGCTTCAACCTGTTGACAATGCATCCAAAACAATATTCCTCGTAATGGCTGCACAAAAACACTGACTTAGTAATCATCAAAGAATGCAAATACATGTATGCAGTGACCTGCATTTTTTAACATGTTGGGATGTGGACTATGGTTGGATGTCTGTTGTTTTGTTTTGAAAGTCCATATCTCAGGGATTGGCATGTTGGCCCTTGATGTGGACTGAACAGATACAAGTTGGTAAAAGGATGCTAAAGGTATCATCCTGAATTCTTGAAAGAAACAAGATCCTATTACTTTGATTATAACTGTAGAAACAAAAAAGTTTAATCAATGCTTCATAGGAGTTTGTGATGAGCACCATCGTCTTTGGCATATATATATATATCTTATGCTTTTAAGCATAGAGTCTTATGTGCTCATGAATAGTAGTAGACATGTTAGTAGATCTAGATATGTTTTCAACTCACATAAATTTAGTTTGATTTGTGACAAGAAAATCTTCTTAGAGTAGCTATAGTTAGATATATGGTTTTAATGCCCATTGAACATTGTAATAAGGCATCAAATGTCGATGTCATTAGACTTACCTTTTCAATATAAGGCCCGTTTCACATTCTTGCATGAGAAAAAATCTAGGGAAGCTGGGGTTTGTGTGAGAGATCTCCCTCGGAACTCCCTTTATTCTGTGAACAATTCTTTATACATGTAGCTATAAAGCTTTCCCTTCTCATCATATCCATATCTATTGTAACAGGGCTACCATATTTTATGCGCAACTCTATGCTAATTTATAGTTAGAAGATTTTGTCACCATTAAGTTCATGTAAATTGGTATTAGAACCTAGTCTCTTTTGCATTCCCATTGGAGCTCAAGAAGTAGCTTTGAAAATCTACAAGGAAGCACATGCTATTGGGTTTTCCAATTTTTGTTTGAATCTTAAATAGGTCAACATATCCCACTTAAAAGTTTAAACCTTACTATTTCATACAAATTTCTCAACAACCTCCCACTAGTCTTTTTCTTGAAAAAGCTTCATATATTACTTTAGAGAACCAATACGTACATTAAGAGTCAAAGTGATTACTATTAAAAGTGGTGTAAGATTCACTTTTGACCATCGACTGATCTTATATTGTAATCATATTATATTTATAGGTTTGGCCAAGGTTGACCTTGTACATGTAGGCTCATATCCCTTCATTAACCCTACCTCTTGAGTTGTCTATATATACTTAACTCTCATTTTTAATTGATCGTTATATGATTCTTATTCATCTTTTATTAAAATTATTTGCCTAAGGGCAGGCTGGGGTGTCATGCTCTCTTTTGTTCATGTGTTTCTTTCTCTTTCTAGTACAATAGTACTTTATTCTCTCTTTAGGGCCATGCCCCTTTTGGCTAATTTCACTTTAATAGTCAGGTTGCCCTAGTGCTGGTTTTTCTCTCTTTATTGTAGAATGAGGGTTTGTGTTGGTTCCATTCGACTCTCTCTATCTATTGTGAATCTTAACTTAGTATTAGAGTGGGTGTGAGCTACATTCAATTCAACAACTAATCCAAAGTTTGTTTGACTAGTGGCATTGCATAAAGGTTGCAGAACTAGCATTTTTGGATCATCTCTTTTTAAGGTAGCTACATTTAATTCAACAACTAATCCAAAGTTTGTTTGACTAGTGGCATCGCATAAGGGTTGCAGAACTAACATTTTTGGATCCTTTCTTTTTAGGGTTAAATAGGGTTCAAACTTCAAACCTTCCTTTAAGGGTTTATTTCAATAGCCGATCCAACGATTTTTGGCTAGTGGCATCGCTTAAGGCTTCTTTGTGATTATAGAACTAGGGTTTTTGGATCCTCTCTTTTTTGGGATTTCCAACCATTTAAACCCTCCAAAGCTAGTGCATTTTTTCTAGGGTTTAAACCCTCTCTCAAGGGTAGTGCATTTTTACAAGCTTTCCTAGGGTTTGAATCCTCCTTCAAAGTTAACACATTTTTCTAGGGTTTTCTTGGGTTTAAACCCTTCTTCAATTCTACTGCACTTTTTCTAGGGCTTCGTAGGGTTTAAACCCTCCTTCAAGGTCAATGCTCTCTTCATTCCTTTGTTCTATAGCGAGAGATGGCACATTGCAGATTTTTTTGGGAGAATCTGTTAACTCTCTTTGTCTTGAGCTTATCAAGGTGAACCATTGAAGACTTTAAAGATGCTTCTTTGCATTGTTATTGAACCTGATGGGCTTATCTTACAATGCACATTTGGTTGTTTAATTTGCATACATGCCTTTCCTTTTCAATTAGGGACAAAATAGTGGAGAGAAAGTGATCATTGGTGATATTGATGAAGTTCTAGCTCATGGATCATTGGGATCTTTTCCACATCTTACAAATGATTCGTTTATAGATGATTCTCAAGGACTCCGCGTTTCAATCTTTGTACCATCAACAAAAGATCATGTTTCGGTGGATCTCTCTTCCACATCATGTTGTTGGTCCATTTTGGATGGACTACAGTTGACAATTCCATTCTCAAGGACAACTTGTGCCAATCTTTGTATCTTCACTAGATCAACATGTTTAAGTGGATTTTTCTCTTCACATTATGATGTTGGCCCATTTTGTATGCACTACATTCGACAACTCCATTCTTTTGTGGAAATCTTTGTACTTTTAGTAGACCAACTTGCTGACATCTTCACTAAACCTTTGCCAGAGGCCCACCTTCACTAGCTTGTGTAATTATATTAGCGCAAGAGATATGGCATCAAGGGGGATTATGTGTAATGCCTTCTTTATGTGGCGCCTATTCAATATTAGTTGGGGGGGATGTGAATCTTGCAATGTAATGCCTTCTTTCCACTCCCCACTGTTTAAATTAAGGTTGGTTGTTGAAAGCAAGGGTATATTCTTCATTTTGGTGATGATTGACCTTGTATTGAGTTGGGTATATATACACCCATTGTCAAATGTATTTTGGCCACGATCGACCTTATATTAAGTTGTGTATCTATACACCAACTCTTATTTGTCTTCACCATTTTTCTTTGTGACCCATTGTTCAACTTAAGGGGGTATGTTGAAAATGGTGTAAGCTTCACTTTCATCCATGATCGACCTTATATTGTAATCAATATTATATTTCTATTTTTGGCTAAGGCTGACTTTGTACACATAGCCTCATAACCCCTCTTGGGGAAAGCACCCTACCTCTTGAGTTGTGTATATTGATCATCATGTGATTCTTATTCATGTTTTATCAAAGTGACTCACCTAAGGGCACCTTTAAGTGTTGTGCTCTCTTTTGTTCATGGGTTTATTTCTCTTTCTAGCGCACTTGTACTTGGGTTATTTCTCTTTCTATGGTTGTGGCCCTCTTGGTTGATTTCTTTTCAAGAGTTGGGCTACCCTAGTAGTAGGCTAGTACTGGTTTATTTTCTTTTGGTTCCGTTTGATTTCGTCCATCTCTTGTGAATTTCAACAATTACACCATACAAACAATAGTACAACGAAAATCCCTTGAAGTTAGGATATGGAGACCTATTCAATATTAGGACAAAAATTGCAAAGCCTAGCATTCAAATGCGACAACTGCCTTTGGATCGAATATGGACATGCAGATCTCCAAGGTAGTTCACTACTACCCCAAATTCTTCTAGTGAGATATGCAACATGATGACATACTTTTGGAACTTGGACATGTAATCCTGAAAACACTGTCATTGCTCTTGCCGGTGATACTACCATCTCATGCACTGATCCTTTTCATAGCCTATGGGATAGAATGGTGATTTGATCAATTCTTTAAAGTGTTCCCATTTAGTCACCATGGGTTTCTTAACCAATCACAAATCATTTAAATAACTCTCCCACCAAATCAAAGCAAGACCGAGCATCCTTAAATGGGCAAAAGAAATTTGTTGTTGCTCTTATTCTATGCAGGATGAAATATACTTCAAGTTTCTTTAGCCAACGATTGTGTCTTTCAACATCTATTTGTCCATCGCAAGTGAGTATTTTGAGATTTTCTTCCAGCTTGAATGGAGCATTAGAAGATGAAATAAAGGAACTGGTATCACTAGAGATTAAAAGCTTCTTACCTTTAGTATCCTCATGGCTAGCATCTTCCCCTTCATACTCGGATTTTGCTGGTTCTTGTTCCTTGTATTTTCATTTCCATAACCTACAACACCATCTCAGTCAGTGTTGCTATGTTTTGCTCCAGTTAAGTGATTTTGGCTTCTGAATCTTCCGAGCCTTTTTCTTCATGTGAAGACTCCATCTTTGGTTGGCCATTGCTCTCTATTCCTGGCAACAATGAATCACTACTCCTTGCATTCACTACAAATCTTTACCATACAAGTTCAAGGAGCAATAGGTTCGAGGCTATGCCTCTAGACATTTAATCAAAACAAATCTTAGGGGAAGATGTTTATGCTACTGTTGTTTCCAGTGTTAGTGCCCGGACCAACACTTGTTCACTTCATTTGCTATTGAACATTGGGTGAAGAAACAAAAGGGACATGTGCAATTTTTGCCTCTGGCACGTCTTTTGTAATTGGAATTTCCGCACCCCTGCGTGGGTTAATAATGTAATAGGTCTGCATGGATCATAGTTAGGTCAGTTGCTTTAAGATTTCTTCATTAGAGGAGTTCCTTTCATTGAGTGTTTTTTATCCTCAGGTTATTAATTTGGCTTTTCAGCCTTATTAATCTCCTTTGAGTTTTTCACTCCCACAAATAATTCCTCCAAAGTGGTGAAAGACGTTCTAATGGATTTATCCTCTGGTAGCTAGTGTTTAGGAATGATGTAATTGACCATGTATGACATCTCAAAAAGTTTCGCGGAATTCCGTGGAGTCTAGATATGTTTTTATAATTAATTAAAATTGCCTAAGGTTGGGTAATTTAATTAATTAATTTTAATTATTTTTGAGCAAATATTGTAAAAACTAGGTTTTTGGGCTTTTGATAGGGGTATTTGTGCTCAAAAGAAATGGAATGAGACCCCCTACACCCTTGGACCAA
>ML777531.1:1521939-1553140 GCA_009831015.1 Picea engelmannii | reverse complement strand
ATGATGGTGGAGGGGCGACCCTATCACTTCTTTTAGGGATCAAACTTAAGTGGAGTTTATAATAGTGCCTTACTTTCAATTGGCTTGTTTGTTGTGATTGATTTTCAATTATTGTCGAGGGGCAATAGCGTGAACAGTTAGTAGATACGTCTAACACTCTTTCTATTTAGGTTTAAATCCTCTATGAAACATTTGGTCCATTGTAATAAGGTTAAAAGGTAGATGCCCTCCGAGAGTGGGAACCCCTTACAGGTGTGTCTCCAAACATCTCAACCCTTGCTAAGTCACAAGTTATTGGTATATTTGGCTTGTGGGCTATTAGATATATTCTTAGGTTATAGTGGCAGTCAGTGGGTTTGATCCTAGCCCTAGCCCGAATAACTGTAACGAGTTACAGATTTTCCATGGTTAAAAAAAAAACGATTTTCAATTATTATAGACATCACATATATAATAATAATTTTTCCTAGCCTTAACTTGTTAGGTTTAAAGGTGAAAGCATTTTATGTTGACTTTTCATGGTAGGCCATCTCATCAAGGTGGAGCATTTTAAGTGAGGGTATTAACTCACCGTGCCATCATGATTGTAAGTCCCTCGCCTTGGCACTGGCAATGAGCGCCCCTACCCATCTATTGAGACAATTATTGGCAAGCATCGGTTGGTTGTGATATGTAGGTTGTAAGGTTAGATGAACATGCCTTGGATGGTCTTGCATGATGGCAAGGCATGCCTAAGTGTCGAAGAGCTTGGCAAAGTGATTTGGTTCAGTATGGCAACGAGGTGTTAATTGGGGTTTCTTATAGAACTCACATAATGTCTTAGATAATGGTCATGATGCTCCTTGGTTAATGGGTGCACTAGGCAATAGTGTCTTAGTTTATGGGTATGGTGCCTTAGTTTGCAAGCAAGAGTGCCTAGTTCAGTTGGGTGTGCATCACAAGTCAAACAGATGTTAGCTCAATATGACATGTAGCACAAGGAATGGTAAGAAGTGCCTTATACATTGTTCAAGTGGAACAATTATAACCCTTGGGCACATAAGACTTTGAGACACCTTAGGCAATAGTGCACAATCTAGTTCAGACATTGATCCAGATTTTATGAGCAGAACGAAATGACTACAGATTATTAACACAAAATAACAAAGATACAGTAAAACTGGTTTTCTATTCAATAAGGAAATAAGCTGAAACTGTAAAATGCAGCGGAAACAAGCTTGTTGGAATGGTGGCGGCTTATCTCTGAGAAGAGATGTGACGGTTGCGCTCATTCGCAAGAAGACGATTACAATGAGGCTTTGAATGTCTTTTTACAATAAATGAGAATGCCAAAAAACCTATACATCCAAAAACTTAACCCTAGGAGATGAAGCGCCAAAAGTCATGTGGGCCCCATCTGGGTAAGTTAGTACATCAACTTCTCGGGGTCGTAACTTTTGCATACAATCTCTGTTTTAGGCGTATGATAGCCCGTTGGAAAGGTATCGTCGAGGAGATTCATTTTGGGGGAAATGTTGATGGGATTTTTATATTGCTCCCCGTTTTCCCAAAAAACATCATTTAGGGCCTCAAAACGGCTCCGGAAGTGAAAAACTGCTAAAAATAGTAAATTACCAAAATTGCCAGAAAATTGTTTTGAGCCAATTGGAAAAGGTGGGTGGCCACCGATATCGACCTGGATCAATCTTCCCTCCTTAGGAAGCAATGGTCTCCATTGCATTGAGTTCCCCCATTAGATGAGGAAATGTCTGCTGAATTTGGCCCTGGGTGAGCCACTTGCCTTGGTGCAGGAGTTGCCCTGCTTTGACGACTCGATAAAGTTGGATCCTTTGTTGTCGAGTGCCCTTGATATGTGTGTCCACAATCTGATCATTGGATGCCTGTTATATGCAGTCAGGGTTGAGCTCTGTTGGTGTCAGTTGTTCAGCTACTTCTGAGGTGTCTAATAATGGTGGGAAATAACGGCGAAGGAGATCCATGTTGAACACTGGGTGCAGACCAAGGAAAGGAGGAATGTTGAGCTCAAAAGAATTATCCCCCGCGGCCTTAGTGATGGTGAATGGCCCATAACAGAGTGGGCAAAGCTTCTGATGGGTTCATGTAAGGCGTTCTTTCTGCAAGTGCAACCAAACTTTGTCGCCCACCTGAAACTTATGTGGCACCCGATGTTGATCATGGTGTTGCTTGTACTTGTCATTGGACTTTTGTAGGATATCCTGAACCTGTTGGTGGATGTGCTGGATCCACTCAATGAACCAGGTGGCCTTTTCAGCTTCAATTGGAGTAGGAGATGAGTCGGTTGAGGTGACCACAAGGGGAAGTGCAACATCTATAGGACCCAATGGTTGGAATCCCAACCCCACCTGAAAGGGGTTGTGGTCGGTTGAGCTATGCAGGGCTCGGTTGTAGCTATGTTGGACATAGGAAAGGCTCTCATCCCATGTATGAGGGTGCTTGGAATTATACATGTGAAGGATATGCACAATCATTCGATTTACGACCTCAGTTCGGCCATCTGTCTTGGGGTGGAAGGTCGTGGATTTGGTGAGTTTGGTGTCCAGCAGTGACCGGAGGCTCAACCAAAATGTGTTGAGAAATCGACCATCCTGATCTGAGACAATGGTTTGTGGGATTCCAAAATGTACCTAGACTCGTTCAAAGAAGATCTTAGCAATGGCCTCTGTTGTGATGCTCTTCTTGCAGGCAACCAGAATCGTCATCTTAGAAAAGCAATCAACAACCACAAAAACACAGTCATTTCCTCGCTTGGTGGATGGGAGGCCCGACACGTAGTCCATTGAGATAGATTCCCATGGCATGTCAGGAGTAGGAAGAGGGGTGGATAGGCCCTATTTCTTAGTGGCCGGTTTGGCAATAGCGCAGGCAGTGCAGGACCTGATATACTTGTTGACCTCCTGTCGAAGTTTCGGCCAGTAAAAATGTTTTTGTAGCATCGCCATTATCTTTTCGACGCCGAAGTGTCCTCTCACCCAACTTTAGTGGGATTCCCATATCATCTTTGCTCGCTCGCTTGATGGAACACAGATATGGCCCAGACGACACAACAACCCATCCTGAAGATGGAAATTATCGACAACTACATTTGCACCCAACATTTGGTAGGTGGTGGCGAAGTCTGTGTCTGTCTCATAGAGTTGGGGCCATCCAGAGGTCTCATGGCCGCAAGAGTCTAGCACCGTGGTGAGTGTCGCGACTGGCAATCTGCTGAGGCAATCAGCGACGTGATTGGTGCTTCCTCTTTTATACTTGATGTTGAGGTGGAATTGTTGCAAGTATGTGGACCACTTTTGATGGTGGTCATTCTGCAATTTTCCTTGTGTCTGCATGAACTGCAGTGGCTTATGATTAGTGTGGATGATTGTCTCCTTCCCAAGAATGTAATGTCTCCACTGGCAGCAAGCTTGCACAATGGAGTACATTTCTTTGTCGTAAGTAGGGTACTTACAGACAACATCTAATAGTGTCTCACTATGATAGGCCACGGGGTGGTCGTGCTGAGTGAGAACAGCACCCACAACATAGTCTGAAGCATTTGTCTCGATCTCAAAGGGTTGTTGTAGGTCTGGTAGTGAAAGTATTGGGGTTGAGCACAAGCGTTGTTTCAAATCATCGAACACTTGTTGTTGGGACCGACCCCATGCAAATTTCGCCTTACCACCACCCCTGGTTATTTGGCTGAGGGCCCATGCAATATGGGAGAATCCCAACACGAACCTACAGTAGAAATTGGCAAGGCCCAAGAAGCTCTGAAGTTCAATGAGTGCGATCAGGGCTGGCCAGTCACGGATGACTTGGATCTTGGCTTGATCCACATGTCTGCCATGATGATCAATGATGTAGCCCAGGTAATGGACCCTGTCCATGTCGAAGGAGAATTTTTCCAAGTTGGCATATAGCTTGTGCTGCTGCAGGGTGTGCAGAACCTGTTGAATATACTACAAGTGTTCGACCCAAGTCTTGTTGTAAATGAGAATGTCATCCAGATACACCACTACAAAAGTATTGGTGAATGGTCGTAGGATATCGTCCATCATCCTCGTGAAAGTGGCTGGAGCATTTGTCAAACCAAAGGGCATGACCAACCATTCAAAAAGGCCTTCCTTTGACTTGAAGGCAGTCTTCCATACATCTGTATGTTCTATCGAGACCTGGTGGTAGACAGACTTGATATCAATCTTACTGAAGCATTTGGCCCCTGTGAGTTGATCAAGGAGGTCGTTGATTCGGGGAATCGGGTACCGGCTTCTAACTGTGATTTTATTCAGAGCCCGGTAATCAATGCAGAGTCTCCAGGTTCCATATTTCTTTTGTACCAACACGATTGGGCTCCCGCAAGGTGATGAGTTGGGACAGATGTGCCCCTTATGGAGCAGTTCTTGGATCTGTCGCTTAATTTCCTCATTCTCTAACAGAGAGCGGCGATAGACTAGCCCATTGGGCAGCGATGCATCAAGGGTTAGATCGATGGGGTGCTTGACCTGGCAGTGCAGCGGTACCCCGGTAGGTGAGGAGAAGATATCTGAATATTCTTCCACGACCTTATCTACTTGCTTCTAATGTGTGGAGAGGTTGGTCGCAAAGACCCTGGATGTGGCTATGATCTTTCGCTTATTCTGAGAGCGAATTAGGAAGAAGACAAACTTCCCCGTCTGAGAGATGACCTTCTTGCATTGCTTAGTAGAGATCAAGGAAATAGAACTAGGTGGGACTACCTCGAGTATCATGTACAATTTCTTGTTTAAAGTAATAATAACACTACGAGGCCTAGACTCATATACAACATGACGTTTCCATAAATAAGGTTGTCCCAAAAGAACATCACAAACTTCGAGAGGAGAAACATCACACAATACCTCGTCTTTGAAGGGCTTGATGTCATACGACAGTCGACATTATTGGCTGACGCGGAGATCGCTTCCCTGGTAGAGCCATCCAATGGTATAGGATTATGGGTGCGGCATTGTCGGCAGGGCCAGCCGCTCGATGACCTTTGCTGAGATGAGGTTCTCCTGGGTACCGCTATCAACGATGAAGTGTAGCGGGGTGCCTTTTACCCACATCTGTGAATGGAAGAGGCACTCTCCTTCTTCTGGCTCATCTGGTTCACCAGGTTGGGGCTTGGTGGTAGCAACGGTGGCATTGGGTTCCGCGTCAATGATTTGTCTTCCCCTTTCTAATTCTATCTCGGAGTCAGAACCCGCATTTGATTCAAAGGCTTTCACTTCGGCCACCAACGACTACTTTGAGCGGCAATCAGCAGTGTTATGCCAAGGGCTCTTATGGAAGTCACACCACTTCCCAGTATCTTTCTTTGTCTTTTCGGTGTCCTTCTTTGCTTGCAGCTTGGACTGGTTGTCTTGATACTGTCCATCTTTTTTCTGTCCTTTGTTATGTGGGTTGGGGCCGCCCTTTCCTGAATTTTGTTGTGAGGGGTTCCCAGGCCCAAATTGTTGCGTCTTTTGTTTGAGCTTCTACTCAATTTTGACGGCATATTGATAGGTCGTGCCCAAGAATGAGATGTCCAAAAATTGATCTGGATGTATCTATGCATAGCACTGTGATACTTGAGCACTAGATGTTGCTCTGAATCTTTGATACCTAGCTTGGTGCGCAAGGTATGGAAGATATTTGTGAAATCTGGCATTGCTTGGTCTCTTTCTTGCCGTAGTGTGGTCCATTTGGTATAAAAGTCATCATAACTTCTGACAGGGTAGTATTGTTCCTTAATAGCATCAATTCCCAAGTGGTCGTGACTATAAATAATGAGGGTTCCTCTGTTTCCTTTTTCTCACATAAAGTTTCCCACCAATCTTTAACATGGGGAACGACTTTGAGGAGCGCAAAAGTAATCTTTTCTCTATTCAAAAAGTTATGGACAAAAAAATACCCTTCTAGTAAACTCAACCACTTGTCTACAACATTTGTGTCTATCTGTCCTTCAAATATAGGAATATCGAAGTGTATTTGTACCTTGAAGGGGGTGGTGCCTCCACTCGAAGAAGATGCGTCGCATGTTGGTAGCCGCTGAAGGATTTGTGCGAAACTATCCATCATCTCGTTCCTCTGTTGCGTGAGTTCTTCCTCAATCAACAGTTTGAAAGTAACTCATGTCCCATCATCTTTATTTTATTTTGCCATGAGAGGTCGCTTGGGCGTGCGAGAGCTTTTGTCCTCAAGAAAAACAAGCTCGAGACCCAACTCTTTGTACTCCGACCTCGTTGGGGACATGCATTAAGACGACAAGGAGCAGACCACTCTAATACCACTGATCCGGAGTTTATGAGCAGAACGAAATGAATACAAATTATTAACAGGTGCTTAACACAAAATAACATTGATACAGTAAAATTGGTTTTCTATTCAATAAAGAAATAAGCTAAAACTGTAAAATGCAGGGGAAAAAAGCTCGCTGGAATGGTGGCGGCTTATCTCTGAGAAGAGATGTGACGGTTGCGCTCATTCGCAAGAAGATGATTACAATGAGGCTCTGAAAGCCTTTTTACAATAAGCAGGAATTCCAAAAACCCTAGACGTCCAAAAACATAACACTAGGAGATGAAGCGCCAAAAGTCATGTGGGCCCCGTTTGGCTAAGTTAGGACATCAACTTCCCAGGGTCGTAACTTTTGCATACGATCTCCATTTTAGGCGTATGATAGCCCGTTGGAAAGGTATCGTCGAGGAGATTCATTTTGGGGGCAATATCCAAGGAACTTTCATATTGCTCCCCGTTTTCCCAAAAAACATCGTTTTGGGCCTCAAAACGGCTCCAGAAGTGAAAAACTGCTAAAAATAGTAAATTACCAAAATTCCCAAAAAATTGTTTTGAGCCAGTTGGAAAAGGTGGGTGGCCACTGATATCCACCTGGATCAAACATGGACCAGAGACACTCAAAATTCCAAGACGAAAAATATAGTGGAGTGTATTGCACATTTGGGTCCATGGTGAAAGGCACCTTAGAATGAGGAAACGACAAGGAAACTCCCACCTATATAAAGAGAACACAAGCATGTGTAAAGGTATTCACTCATTCTTCAGGGATTGGTCATTCTTCAAGTGGACAATAAGTTTTGAAGTGCTAAGTCTAGGTTTTGGCACAGTGAATGACTCGAACACTAGCTAAGTCTTAAGCAATTTGCATGGAGGACTTAGACAACCTAGTAAGTTTCTAACACATAGCAAAACTAGACTAAGACTGGTGTAAGTGAGGAAAGGGAATTGCAGGAGGCAGATCCATGGATGCTTCAGGAGTTATACTATGCAAGTATTATGGAAATACACAGTTGTGCCTTGGGTCATTTTTTCTCTGTAAAAGAGTCACGACAACCTACTCAAAATCCTTTGTTGTATTATTGTAGCATTCTTCATATTGATAAGTTAAGGCATTTGTGTTGGGTGCCACCCATAATTTTGTGTTATAGCTTCTTTACTTGGATAAATGTTATTGTTCCTTTCATTGTTTTGGATGGCTAAGTATTTTTTAATATTAGCCAAGTGTTAAAGTATTGTTTGGATGTTTTAAGGTCATGGTAGGACGTGTGCTAGTTGTTAGATAACTTGGTTGCATATCTAACAAGTTGTAGCTCAGGGCATAGTTATGGGCAAGACCCTAAGTGAAGAGTTATAGCTTGGTTGTCATAGGCGTAGGATGGTCAAGCCATTGTGGATGAGGCAAGGCAGTCTCGCATGAACCACAATGTTGAAAGAGAAAAATTTCAAATAGGACTTACATGTCTATGATAAGTGGTATCAAAGCCACGTTCGAATGCATAAATTGCATAAGTGTCTCTTCACCACAAACATCCATTTCATCGAAGGAGGTAGGGTTGTTTTGACAAGGATGTCAACAATTCAAGTGGGTGAGAGTGTAAGGATCATATTTGAGGTGTCATAGCAACAACATGACAAAAGGTATGCCAAGCAAACTTGGTTAAGGGTGCAAAGTGAATCTATATGCTTTGGTAGCCTTGGCGACCAATTCATGGTGATTTGTGAGACAGTTAGGATGTTGTACTAGTTTGGTTTGCACTAGAAGGATCAAGGATGTCTTACCTAGCAAGGGATAATAATCAACGAGGTAATTGCAATGCAAGCTTGGCGGAGGACAATGGGATCTAGCAATGTAGAGGATAGTGTCTTAGCCATGGAAAAGCAACATTGTTGACGAGTGTACTGAAGGTATGTTAAATCCTATTGCCACTAGGTACATGACCTTTATAGGACGACAACAGGTTGGCCAAGATGGATGACAGCAAAATCCTAAATCGGGTGACCACTTTTTCAAGTGTGCTTGGCTCGAGGGAGGTGATAGAGGCTTGTCTTTGGTTAGGTTCTGGACTTGGGTTTGACTAGGACATGTTGGTCAGACACAGTCCAGGTGATACAAGTAGTTGATGGTCATGTCAATGCCACATGGCGACTAGGCTTCTTGAGTGGTATGGGATACTCATGTAGAACATAAAGTCTAGTTCCATGAAAAACGGTATTAGAGCTAATCTTCACCCCCTTTCTCTAGGAAAGGTGGTATTGAATCATCTTCAACCCCCTTTCTATAGGAAAGGTGTATCAGAGCTAACTCGGGTGCTCTTCACCACATTTAAGAAGGAAACAACTGGTTATGGAGTGGACCAAGTTGTTTTCATAACCATTTTCGGGTGTTGTTCACCACATTTTGACAAGCTTGGAACCAACGATAGGTTTGTGGGATGAGTCGAGCAGGAGGACGCAAGGGTGACTTGAAGATGGTGTGGTGGACTGGAGCAAATCTGTTTCCTTTGTGTAGCAGGCAACTTAGACATATTGTTGCACAAAGAATTGGTAAGTTCTTTTTGTTGTTTCATGTGGACATAGTACAACATTGGAGGCTTGAGGTAACAATCACTTGGGCAAAGTAAAAAAGTTCGGTAAAGTGCCAATGCCAATGCCATTTTTTTATGTAGAGATATGTTCACATCAAGAGGATAGTGATGTTGACCAACCCTCTAAGGTTGCAGAGATGAAGACTAGACTTATGACCTTGCAAAAGACAATACAACAATCGCTAGATTCTCTTTGTGATCATGGAGAGAAGACATGCTCTTTGGAACAAAGGTTGATCCAAATTGACCAAACTTATGACAAATCTTTGAGAGGGAGTTATGTGCAACCTTTAGTGGACAATAGTTCAATGAAAGCATTGGAAGAGAAGTTTGTTAAGCTAAAATCCACAGTGGGCTCAACAATGACATCAACAACCAAAGTGGTGGATGCTTTCTTAGATAAGCAAGTCGTTCAAGATTTAAGTGGACAAATCTAGATAGTGGAAGATTCAACCAATGAAACTTTTGAATTGGTAGCAAGCTACACAAACACAACAATAAGATACTTGGGAATGTTTAACCTACATAGTTTGTACATGACATTAGACCAAGCTACCAAGTTAGTGGCACATCAACCTTGGTGTGAAGTAACCAAGGAAGAATCTGAGCCCTCCTTGAGCACACTTGAGCAAGACGGTTGGTAAGATGATCCAAAGATCGAGGTACTGTTGGTAGAGGGTGGACTTGGTTCAAGCATGCCTCTCTTGATGTATTTAATCCAAAGGTATGGTGGTCTTTCAACCGATTCATGTGACTTAGGATATTTTGGACGAGTTGTTGGTGAAGTGTTGTTTGGCACATTTATTAGCCGTGTCCTTGGTAGCCACTTGCCATCTTCTTTTAATTGACATAATGTAGTGAGGAAATTCATTACCAAGGAGCAGACAATGGAGACTAACGAACTAGTGAAATGGGACCCAAATCAGTGAAGAGAGTTGAAGACGTTGTTCAATAATGACCTTCCATCCTATTGAAGACAAATTCAATTGAAAAACAAAGACGAATGTAGGTGTGGAAGATAGGCACGAGAAGGTGTTCATGGCGGGTTGGAGTCTTTGATTTACAAAAGGTGTCTGGGTGGTAGACAAAGGTTGGCATTGCATCTAGGAGATAGTGTGCAGTATAATTCGGGTAGGAGGCACTTGTGTTCAACAGGAAATGGAGTGGTGCACTTTCATGAAGTAGGCACAAAGTAGAATTAGCTACTCAACTTGCCTAAGTCATGAATGCTAGTAGTGTATCTAGGCAAGACACTTTGAGCCATGGGAAATTGAATGGTTATTATGGCAACAACAATGTGGAGTAGTTGAAGGAGTCAACCATGGATGGATGTGCCACTTGTTGAAGGCAAGGTTGGACAACATAATTTGGAGAACAATAAAGTTCTTGAAGACATTGCCAAGGACGATAACAATTTTAAGTAGGGGAAGATGTAAAGCCCTCACCTTAGAGTTGGCAATGAGAAACCCTACCCATCCATTGAGACAATCATTAGTAGAGAGTGGTTGGATACGATAGTGGAATACAAGTCTGAATGAGCATACATTGGGTGGTTTTGCACGAGCAAAGCATGCTTAAGTGCCAAAGAGCTTGGAAAAGTGTTTCGGCTAAGTATGGTAAAAAGATGAGGGTTGTCAATTGGGATTTCTTATAAAACCTACACGATGACTTGGATAATGGCCACGATGTTCCTTGGTTCATGGGCACATTGGATAGTAGTGCCTTGATTTGTGGGCATCAAAAACCTCTAGTTTGGGAAAACAATAGGAACCATGTGAATTAGTTGCACCATGTACAAATATTGAGGGTAGGAGTGTCTAGTTCAACTGGGCATGCATCACATGTTGGATGAACATTGGTTGGACATGATGTGAAGCACAAGGAATGGAAAGTAGTGACTTGGATATTGTTTAAGTCGAATACTTGTAATTGTTGGGTGCATGAGACTTTGGGATGCCTTGGGTAGTAGTGCACAATCCACATTGGATGTGAACCTAGGGGTTGAATGTTCCAAGACTTCAACTTCTTCTTAAACACCCATTTGTTGCTAATGGGATTTCTTCTAGTCAGCAACTCCACTAGATCCCAAGCCTCATTCTTATCCAAGGCTGCCATTTCTTTAACCATGGCCTTTTTCCAGAGTTTTCCATCCTTTGAATCCATTGCTTCCCTAACAATTCTAGGATCATCATCAATAATAAATAAAGCAAAATTTGAATGGAAATCAGGTGGAGTATACCTTTTTGGTTTCCTTCTTTCCCGAACCAATCTCCTCAATACTGGAGTATGAGGATCTTCTTCTTCTAATTCTTATTCTTCTGCAGAGTCCGATTCATCATCCTTCAACTCAAACTCTATTTTCTCTAGTTCTTCCTTCCTTGGTAGGACTTTTTGTTTGACAACATATTTGATTTCTCTAAATATCACATCTCGAGTATACACTACCTCCTTGGTTTATGGGTTCCAAAGATTATAACCTTAAAGACCATATTTATACCCAATAAAGATACACTTTTCAACCTTTTTATCTAGCTTACTCATGTTTTCCTTTGGAACATAGGCATCACAACCAAATACTTTGAGATGTGTGAGAGAGGGTTTATTTCCAGTCCATACCTCATGTAGAGTCTTGTCATCTAGTGTTGATGAGGGTGATTGATTGACTAGGTAACATGGAGTACCCACTACCTCTGCCCATAATTCATGTCCCAACCCGACACCACTGAGCATGCACCTTGCTTTTTCCATCAGTGTCCCATTCATCCTTTCTGCAACTCCATTTTGTTGATGTGTATATGGAGTAGTATTTTTCCTTGCTATACCACACTTCTTGCATAATTATTTAAATTCATTTCCGCAAAACTCTCCACCATTATCTGTCCTCAACACCTTAATTCTTTTCTCTGCTTCATTCTCCATAAGAGCCTTAAACTCTTTAAACCTGTCAAAGAATTCATATTTCTTCCTGAGGAAATATATCCAAGTATTCCTCGAGAAGTCATATATAAATGAGACATAGTACACAAATTTTCTAGTGATGGAACCGACACAGGTCCAAACACATCAATGTGCACCAAATGTAAAATTCCCTCTGCCCTCGTTGCACTAGAGGGAAATCTTACCCGATTCTGCTTCCCATATACACAATGTTCACATAAATCAAAATCCAAAGAGCATTTAGACATGTCTTCAACCATACCTTTACCATGTAGTAGTCAAAATCCCTTCTCTCCAATATGCCCCAACCTTTGATGCCACAACATAGCCTTTTCTCTAGAGACTGTAAGAGTTTTTTCTTCTTCAAATCCAATATCGGGAACAATGGAACTATTACACCCATCACTAATAGTGCTTCCTTGCAGCTTATACAAAGTTCCACACCGAACTCCCTTCAATAACACCATTGCTCATAGAACCATCCTGCAGGTTTCTTTCTCAAACACTATTTTTGCCCCTACATTGCTCATTTTGCTTACATAAATCAAATTTCTAGCCAATCCAGGAATGTGTAAAACACCGGGGAGTGTCCTGATCACTCCATCCATGAGCTTCAACTCAACGTTTCCTTGTCCTATGATTTTGGCCATCGAGTCATCACCTAGGAAAACATCACCTCCATCATACCTTTCATATTCACAGAACCAATCCCTATGAGGAGTCATATGAAAGGATGTGCTTGAGTCAAACATCCATGCCCCATGGTCTACATGTATGCTTGAAGAAGCCAAGTACACATCCCCTCCTTCTTCCTTGGAGGTTTTTTCTTCTATAGAAGGAGCTTCTTAATATTCCTTCCCTCTCTCAACACTTTTAGATCTATATTTCTTCTCGTAGTGTCCTTCTTTTCCACATCTGCAACATACCTTAACAAACTTTCCAGAAGATTTATATCTACCCTTAGATTTGGATCTCCCACTCGAGGACTTAGATCTATTTCTTTCTTGGGAGCGTCCTCTTGCAAATAATGATTATGTGCGTTGTCCTTCCATGTTCGTCTGCATCATCTCCTCCAACAATAAGGACGAGACCACATCACTAAAACTTAAAGTAGTTGTATTACTACCTATGACCACAACCAGACTATCCCACGAGTCTGGTAAAGAACACAATAAATTGATACATTTGTCTTCATCATAAATCTTTGTATCAACAGATAATAACTGACTTACCATGATATTGAAGGAATTTAGATGCTTTGTCATTGAGTCTCCATCTTTCGTCCTCGGGTTATACAACTTCTTCTATAGGAATAATTTGTTTACTAGGGACTTTGACTGATACAAAGCCCCTAATTTATCCCATAATTCCTTGGTTGTAGCTTCCCCTGAGACATTTAGTAATATCTACTCTGAGAGACACAATCAAATTGTGCTCTTTGCCTTTTGATCCAACTTTTCGCAGTCTTTTGTTGATGTTCCTAAAGGTGCAGTACCTCGATCCACAACGATCCACTAATCTTTTCCCACCGACAGATCTTCCATCTTGAGCTTCCACAACTCAAAACTTTACCCATTAAATTTCTCGATATCGATTTTCAAACTACTCGCCATTTCTTTTCACCTAAAGAATCGATACCGTAGGTCTCCCACTATAACAAGCTTTACCATCGACTCGAGCCAAAATCCTTGACCACAAAGGTGTCCCCTTGAAGCCAATAATTGCTCTGATACCAAATGTATATTTTAACCTTGTACAATAAATTACTGCAAACAAATTCTCAATAAAAACATAAAAGATACAATGGCACACACTCACATTACCTAGAGATTTTACCCTAGAACCCAAAACCGGGAAAACCAACAACCTGTTTAGAGTCGCACCTCTAATATTCTATTCATCATCTTCATTGTTTACAGTACAATATACATATAGGATCTTCCGACATCCAAACCCCTAATCCATTGATCCAGATTAGTCAACAACCCTAATTCCTTAACCGAAATTAGAAAACCATCGATGAAAACCATTTGTCGAAAAAATACCAAAAAAGGAAGCAAAAAAAGGTGCCCCCTCTAACCCCCCCCCCCGCCCCGCGCACTTGGGGCAACACAAACACTAGATCTAGTCATGCAAAGAATATAACACACACCCAACAACTATGCCTCAATTTGAATATAATGTTGCAAACATGTTAATTTGAGCAATGCTATTTGATATGTGTATCTAGATGTGTGTAGAGATAGGAACGAAAATTGCCAATTAAGCTTACACATGGGTAAGGTTTGTATGGAAGGGTTGTGGTATGTGTATAATTGGGAGAGGAATAAAAACATCCCTATTTCTTGCCTACTAGAAACTCCCTCTGTGTAAGGGCATGGGGATGGTACTTTACCAAGGAGGTTACATGTTGTCACGAGGGCATCAGGTGGGCACTCATGAGGTATAACTAAGGAGTTGCCAATAAGGATAGGTCATCCTTATTCCTCATTGACCATGTGTAAACATAATGGAGTTAGTGGTGGTCTCACCATGTTACATTGCTTTTACCCCCACCATGAAAATGCATGTGTACTTGGAGGGGTGGAGTTATAATGGCCCCGCCCTTTGTATTGATTATATTAGTATTGATATTGATATTGAATGAGATTCACTATTATGAGACAAAATATTCTTTATGTGCATAGCATTTATAATTATATTTAAAAATGCACCATGAAAAATATTATTCATATAGAGACATTTGCACTCATTTAATTAGAGGGGGTGTTATGGGAAAAATAGGATGATAATATTAGGCACATTTGAAGTAGGAAATTAAATACTAATAGACATGCATAACCATAAATGATTTGTCTCCTATATTAGAAGTTTTATTTATTTAAAAGTGAATTATCATGTGCACATACCAAAAGAATTAGAAAAGGTAAGAGGAAACATAAATGAGTAAAAATAGGAAAGGTAGTTGGGAGTTGGGTGAACAATACACATTTAAGTAATTATAAATTAGAATTAGACGTAGCCTAAACATTCTACATTTGTGACCATTTCTGGTCATATTTTTTGGTCAATTATGCTCGAAATCTAGCTAGAAATTGTTGGAATTGCAATTTGAATTGTTAAATCTACCTAATCCGAGTGCTCCAGGGTTTTTTCAGGGTGCTGAATCCATTTATGCATTCAAAATGCAATTTCAACAACAAAAAACTGTGATTTCATAAACAACTGTATTGCCAAATTCTGGTGATGGTTGTCGAAAATGGTAAAAAACATAGAACGTTTAGACTACGCCTTAGAATTGAGAATGGAAAAACATGTGGTTGGGTGAAAAATAGGCATGTTGATGAATTAATAATTAGGAATTCTACATGAGAAGGTATGTGGCATTTGGAAAAAGCACTATAGGAAGAGAGGAAGGGTGACCATGGAGGATACCTTATGCTCCCAAATGATGGACAATTGTTCTAATGTTGAAGTTTTCATGGTGAAATGATGGATAGTTTGGTATTGATTGTGTAAATATTGATTAGGTTTTGTTTGGGAGTGAGGACTTCATAACTCTTTGGTAGCTACAAAATATGTTGGTGAAGTGCGTATGCCCTTTCACCATTACTAGCTTACACACACCTTCATATAACGTTTGCAGCTTGGGGGTTCCAAGGAAAGAAGAGTACACTTGGCATATGGTAGGGAGGTCAATTGGTTAGTTTTCATACAATTGGAAAGTTGGAAATTGAAGGGAGACTTAGGAGCATTCTTGAGGAGCAAGCTTGGAGATGAATACCACGAAAAGATAACAACTACAACCATCTAAAATAGGTAGGTTAATTTGGGAAAAGTTTATTTGCATTCTTTGTTGTTCATAATTTCCCCTTTGGGGTTTAATTTCTCTAGGTTTAATAGATCAAGTCTCCTTGTTTAGAAAAGGTTAAATCCTTGTATAGAGTTATTAATGGTGTATTATAATCAGCCTAAACCCTTGTAGAAGACCTTGTCATATTTGATTACTTGTGGACAATTGTAAAAATGTTTTTGTGAAATCTTGTATAGGGTTACACAAATGTGCATGCCCTGTAGAAGGGAAATGCATGTGCATTTTTATGCACATGGACATTGCAAGAGGACAACCCGCACATGCATGCATGTTTCCTTAATATAACTTGTATGCATGTCATTTAGTGGTTTGTTTCTCTCTTTGAGTGTAAAAATTAGGTTTTGAAGGGGTTCTAAACAGTTATTTTTTGGTTTTTCTTCCAGGAGTGGGTTCAAAGATTTAAGTTATTGAAGTGTAGGTTTAATCATTACAAAGGTCATTCCCTAATCCTCTTTGAGTTGTATTGAAACACTACTGTTGTAATTACCGAGTTTTAAACTTGATCATCATTTATAAGTCAAATTTATTCTGAAGTACTATTTCTTTGTAGTTGTATATGTTAGAAATAATAGGTGTGCTCGTTTAACCATAGACAATATAGCAATATTGTCACCCAACCATAGGCCGAAGCCACCCCTGAGCACCTTAACCTTGACATAGAATAATTCTGGAAGCAAACCCTAGGCCTAATAGCCAATCAAGGTAACATACCTCTCTCCAGGGCTAGTGCACCAAGCAAGAATAACCAAAGGCCAAGCAAAAATTCAAAACCATAACCAAGAGAAAGTCCAAGCCAAAACCAAAATTTGCCAGTTGCAGCAACTGCAACTCCTCTCCAAACTTGCGCACCACTGGCTTTATGCAGTCGTGAGAGGTGGGGTGACAACTGAGCTCTAGAGCCCTCCTATTTATAGTCTTCCAAGTGACCTAACTGGGTTGACTTCTACTTTTGGAGGCTAATAACTCAATAATAAATATTCTCTTGAGTCGACTTGCCTCCTAGGGTTATTATCCAATGTTTTAGGGTTTCTCTTGCTTCCCAGAATATTCTATTCTTATCAGGGTTACACGTGGAGGTTAATACCTCCCGCAGCTACCATAATATCAACACTCCCTCCTAGCTAGGGAGGTATTGAAGGCAATGGTCTTGAGCACAAACATACCATTCAACCGGTAGCATCATCATAGCCATACATGTTATCTCATGAATAGATCACGACCACCACCATCATTATCAATATCATTTGATAGCATCAACTGCATCATCTCTCGAAGCCATACTCCATCTGAGTAATCAGGCATGATGTTGAATAAGTCACTCACTCCACAAAGTGTTACAGGAACTATTCTTCTAATCCGGACATATGTCCTAGAAGAATAATTGTTCCAACAAATGCTGGAAGCCATGCCATGGGCTACAAGGACTATTCTTCTAATCTGGACATATGTCTAAGAAGAAGAATTTTCCTAGACCATTTTCTACCTGGAGAATATCTGTCCACCAACACACTAACTATCCATCTAGATGATAATCATTTCCAGCACTACTGATAGTCTTCATGGAAATTGGAACAATGTCATCCAATAGAACACAATTGTGTCTATACATAGTAGTACACAACTATTATCCAATGGTACACAACCACACCAAGTAGCATGTGACTACTTAATTAGTGACACATAGTCACAACCAGTGGAACACATCCACCACAATATCATACATCTATTGTCTAGAGACATACAGTCTCCAAAGCATTCATATCATCTGATATCAACATGCATAGAAACAATATCATGATATAAACTGAGTCATTTGGGCCATTCTTACACTCACATCTGTGAGATCTAGAAGAGCATCTTCCCTCAGAAAGTAAAACATCAACCATGGGCTATCTGGACTATTCTTCTCAAGCACAAAAGAATAATTGTCCCTGATTTCTAAGCCTAGACCATTCACCTGACTGGGCCATTCCTCCAGCACTAATCATAGTGCAACCTGGAGAGAATGAGTTTGCCATTGGGAATGTTTGTCCCTGATTGTTGAACCTAGATCATTCACCTAACTGGGCCATTCCTCCGACACTAAATACAATGCAACCTAGAGAGAATGAGTATGCCCTAGGGAATGACTGTCCGAACCATTTCCTAAGGAAATGAATGTCCTGCACCAACCTCCAAAACAGACCATTCTTTGAAACTACTCATGAGGTAGACCATTCTACTCGACCACTACTGAGAGTGACTGCCAAGAAGAATGATTGTCCTAGACCATTGCCCCACACTGGCCATAAGGGGAATCACAGTCTATGGTACATCAACAATCTATTAGACCATTTTCATTACGAAAATGACTGTCCGATCTGGTCCATTTTTTGAACTGGAAAATGCGTGTCCGTAAAAAATCTCAAACCACTTTCCAAACTGGAGGGGAACTCCTCATCCTGGACTATTTTTCGAACTGAAAAAATGATTGTCCATCAATCAATAACGCATGAGTGCTCCCTCCCAACCTGGGAGTAATCTCTTCCTTTTTCAATAAGGAAGTCGTCTCCACGAGCCCCAACTTGTTTCTTAAGTACACAAACTTTTTCATCTTGGACAGAGGCTTTACCAAAATATCTACTATCTACTCATCTGTGGAGATATATTGGAGAACCAATTCTCTTTTCTGGACTTCATCACAGAGAATGTAATGCTTGATCTCAATGTACTTTGGTCTGTCATGGAACATTGGTTTTCTCAGAAAGCTTCATATAGCTTTGATCATTACAATATATCATGGTCGAATTCAACACCTTTGTTTCCTGCTAGCTCATGATATAGTGGCAAGGCTCAAACTGAAACATATCCAAGTATCACTTCTTCTGTCGTCATGAGAGTTTGCCATGGATTAGCAATCCATCATCCGAGACTTCTGAGTAACTATTCTGATACACTATCTTTGTCATAGAAAGTTTTTCACCATGCTTCTGTTGTATATGAGATACTTTGCATCAAGTTGTTTGAATATGTACAAGGCCTTCTTATATCTGCATACATGGGTCTCTTTCTGGTATACCTCAAGACCTTGAGATTGCTTTATATAAGCTTCTTCCTCAAATGCTCTATTAGGAGAACAATCTTTTATAACCAACTAATGTAAACTTCAATCCATGGATATTGCAAGAGATATAATACTTCAGATAGAGGTATATTTGGTTTACAGGAGCAAGTTGTTATCATAGTCTTTTCCTCCTTCTAGAAGAACCTCTAGTTATAAATCTCGCAATGCTTCCATTCATAACCATTTTTCACAATTTCTTACATATATTGTTCTTCATCATAATTTCCATTTCTTCAGCTTGATTGCTTCTAGTGGGTTCAAACCAAGCTGGTAGTCTTGTGATTCTCGGTATAATAACTAGTTGTTTTGGATTTTCTTTCTTTCTTGGAATCTTGATGTTCTTCCTCATGTTTCACTTTAGCTCTTGGGTCCATGGGGTATTCTGTAGATTCCGTGCCCTGAAGGTTCCAACTTCTTTCTTTCATCATAGGATCATGGATGTAGATGGACAACTAAGGATACTTTAAGGCTTCTTTTTGAAGAAGACTTCTTCTAAAGTCACATTGAACATGTGCTGCTTTTCATGGATGTTACTTTCAATGGGAACATGGATAGATACTTCATAATCATCAATGGATCATATTATTTAGGATTAGCTCCCTTCTAATCCCTGCTTCATACATGAATACGTGCTCTTCTTTTTGGAATTATGTAATCAACTCCCTCTGTTTAAGAGAGTCCATGCTTATGTCTGCATCCTTATTGCCTTTTGCAAAGTGTCACAGGTCTTTTTCCAATTTCCTCTTGATTGCTAACTTCTTTCTGTTTTGACTTCTTCTGGGTCTCTTCAAGTTTGATTCTGATTTTGGCTTATATGGCAGTTGTTACTTATATAATAGCTTCCACAGGAATTGTTGCCAAAGATTGTCAACATACTTCATCTTTTTCATGTGTATTGCTTGATTTGTAGTCATCGTAATAACAATCCTTATCCTTTTATTCTTCCATAGGTATTGTTTTCCTTGAACATATTTTCTGCTAAGAAATAGATATGCATGATATGTACAAGAACTATGTAAACATGATATATACAAGAGTTTTGAAGAATATTGTTACCTTGACTTAGAAGAAGAAGTATGTTTTATCTTGCTTGACTTTCTTTGAGGGTTCCCTTTCTTCGATAACTGTTGCTTCGTCTGTTTCATTCCTCTTTCTTAACTCAAGACAGTGGTTCCTGTAGTGACCATATTTTCGACAGTTGAAGCATTGTATCTTTGACATATCCTTTTCTTGATTCGATTTCTTCCTTGAGCAAAACTTCTTCTTATTCCTGAAATTCTTGAACCTTGCTGTGAAAGCTTGATCATCGTATTTCTTTTGGGGTTTCTTTTTTGCATTAATCCTTGATTCTTCTTGTGCACAACAAGTCCAAAGTTCTTCAAATGTGGGATAATCTTTTCTTGTGTTCATACTTGCAGAAAATGCATCCCATGTCTTGGGAATACCATTGAGTACTATATTTACCAGTTCCTTCTCTGAAATTATTTCTTCAATAGCTTGTAGTTGATCCCTTAACTGAGAGATTCTCACAAGGTATGCTGTTATGTTTTCATCATAATTCATTTTCATGTCACAGAGCTCATTCTTCAGACTCATTACTTGTCCAATGTTTTTGACCGAGAAGAGGTTAGTTAGGGCATCATACATCTTCTTAGATGAGTCAATATGAGAGATGTAGGGTATCAAGTGGTCTTTTACAGATTCCACTATGATACTCATGCCATTGATGTCATTGTCTTTGGACTTCTCCATAGTTGCAACATTTTTAGGTTCCTTCTTCAAACTATGGTTCCACGATCTTTCCTTTCATGATATCCAACACTTTATTCTTGGAAAGGATGAGATCAATCCTTATCTTCCATGCTCTGCAGTTAGAAGCCCCTTCTAACTTGTTTTCTGACTTCATAGAGTAAGTCATGACTGCTTTGACTTTGACCAAAAACTCAAATTTGATGTCTTAGCTTGCCGAGAGTACTAGGAGGTGCGCTAGGCTAGGGTGCACTAGGATATCTAGAAATTAGGTCAATCTCTTCACTTAAGGTGCCTCAACAAGAGGGTTAGGGTTCGTTGTTGCAGCAAAAACTGACTGCAACTGTAACTGAGCAAAATCCTCCCAATCTATCTTCCAGCGGTTAGACTGTCCAAAGACAGTGTGGGCCCATAACTTGTTAGAAATAATAGGTGTGCTCATTTAACCATAGACAATATAACAATATTGTTTCCCAACCATAGGCCGAAGCCACCCCCGAGCACCTTAACCTTGACAGAGAATAATTCTGGAAGCAAGCCCTAGGCCTAATAGCTAATCAAGGTAGTGTACCTCTCTCTAAGGCTAGTGCACCAAGAAAGAATAACCAAAGGCCAAGCAGAAATTCCAAACCATAACCAAGAGAAAGTCCAAGCCAAAACCAAAATTTGCTAGCTGCAACTCCTCTCTAAACTTGCGCACCACTGGCTTTATGCAGTTGTGAGAGGTGAGGTGACAAATGAGCTCTAGCGCCCTCTTATTTATAGTCTTCGAAGTGACCTAATTGGGTTGACTTCTACTTCTGGAGGCTAATAACTCAATAATAAATATTCTCTTGAGTCGACTTGCCTCCTAGGATTATTATCCAATGTTTTAGGGTTTCTCTTGCTTCCCGAAATATTCTATTCTTGTCAGGGTTACACGTGGAGGTTAATACCTCCCGCAACTACCATAATATCAACACTATATACTTTTTTTCCAACAGAAAAATTCTCATTATATTAGAAATATAATTTGTTATTACATACTTGACCTCCTGATAAAGATTTACAATTGTCCACAAACTCCCATCACTTTCAGGCAAGCTATAAAAGACGCCAACCAATTTAAAAAAAAAACAAAAAACTAAGTTGTTACTGTTGTCGAGCTCTGTATGACAAAAGAGTTTTTTTTTAAATAACTTTGACTCTACCGAATTTGCAGTATATACTTGGGTTGAAGAGAAAAGTAAGAATGTATAAAGGAGACACTTGTTAATAGTGGAATCATGAAGGAAAACCCCTTATTAGTCCCCGTCGAAGGCGTAGAGGGACTATAGCGATCGATAATTCGTTGACTTCATATTAGTTTGTCCTTTGACTAAAAATATTTGCATAATCTCTATTGTTGGAACTAGAGAACTAAAAACATTGATTTGTACATAATAAAAAATACCATATATGTCATGATCTGATTGGATAACAGATTGGAGGTCTTATTGCCAGCTTCGTTATTCCCAATGTTTTATATGCTAGCATATCCAAAGTTTTTGATCATCCATGGTCTTTTTGAATTTTTATTATTTTTATTAAAATGTTTAGATATCCAAAGTTTTGAACATCGAGAGTTAGTTTTTATTAGTTGACTTCATATTGGTTTGTCCTTTGACAATTTTTTTTTTTGCATAGTCTCTATTGTTCGAACTATTGTTATTATTTTATATTATTATAAAATAATATAATAACTATTTTGCATACGTAAACAGACTTGCCACACTGCATTCTTTCTTAAATGTTTACACAACGCGAGGCCCTTCGGTGGTCCTGACAAACTTAAATGTTTACCTAACAGGCCTCACAACCTTAATGTTTACTTAACAGGTCTGTTACAATACATTTTCTTTCGATTTTTTTTATACATTGTTGTCTGCAGTGAATATGGGCAATATTGTTCTTCAGCGGCATTACTGGTTCACTAGTTGATGCTTGCTCATTGCTTGTTCACTAGTTTCTTGTTTGCCTGTTGTTGTTGCTCTTGTTTGCCTGTTGCTCTTGTTGCAGTTTGCACGCTTGGGATTTTGCAACTGTGATTGGAATTGTGCTTCTGTTGTTCCACATTGACGAGTGGGTTTCAATGCCATGTTTATCTTCCTATTCGTTGTTTTTTGTTTTCTATTTCCAGTTTGCAAGTGAAAATTTTCAATACTGGAAATGTCTGAGTCAAAATCCTCTTGCAGAACATATTTGTATGTGAGTACTATGACCAGAGAACAAAGAATGTGACGTTTTCTTGGTCTTGTTCTTGAACGTCAATGTTCGACACAGAACCCACCTATGTCGCAACCATAGTGACATATAGAAAAGGAAATCAAATTTTCTCCTCATTTTTTATGATCTTGAAAACCATATGTTTGGTGCATTTTTTTCAGGATGTTCCCTTCCAATCACATGTGCCCACTTCCATGTTCTGGACATCAAACTAGGAGTCGTTGGATAATAGCAATGCAAAAAATATATGAGGTGCAGTTTGAAAAAAAATGCACCAAACGTATTGTTTTCATGGACATAAAATGTGAGGAGAAAATTCGATTTCGTTTTTTATGTCACTGTGGCTGCGATGGAGGTGGGTTCTGTGTCGAACATTGGCGTTCAAGAACAATACCAAGACAACATTACAGTCTTGTTTCTCTGGTCATAGTAGTCACATACAAAGATGTTCTGTAAGAGGATTTTGAGCATTCCCAGTATTGAAAATTCTTACTTGCAAACTCGAAAAAAAACAAACAACGAATAGGGATGCAACCATGGCAGTGAAACTTACCCGTGAATGGGGAATGAAATGAGCACAATTCCAATTGCAGATGTAGAATGCTAACCGTGAAAACTGCAACTTTCTTAAATGTTTACACAGTGGGAGGCCTTTGGATGGTCCTCACAACCTTAAATGTTTACCTGACAGGCCTCACAACTTGAAATGTTTGCTTAACAAGCATGTTACAATACATTTTCCTCCGATTTTTTGATACAATCTTGTTTGTAGTGAATTTGGGCAATATTGTTCTTCACTGACATTCCTGGTTGACTGGTTGATGCTTGCTCGTTGGTTCCCTGGCTGCTGCTTATTGTTGTTTGATTCAACTTTGTAGAGTTGAGGTCCTGCAGCTGCAGTTGGGCCTCTTGGTACTTGTTCACTAGTTTGTTGTTTATTGCTAGCTCTTGTTTCGTTCAACTTTGCAAGGTTGGGGTCTTGCATCCACAGTTGCACATGTTGTTGGAGTTTGCAGGCCAGGGGTTGCGCTTCTATCCTTCCCCATTCACCAATGAGTCTCATTGTCATGGTTTCATTCATGTTCGTTGGTTGTTGTTTGCTATTTCTAGTTTGCAAGTAAGAATTTTCAATACTAGGAATGCCTGAGCCAAAATCCTCTTGCAGAACATTTTCATATGTGACTACTATGACTAGAGAAACAAGAGTGTGATGATGTCTTGGTGTTGTTCTTGAGCGTCACTGTTCGCCAGAGATCCCACCTCTGTCGCAGCCATAGTGACATATAAAAAAAAAAAGGAAAACATTTTTTTTCCTCGTATTTTCTATTCCTGAAAACCATGCGTTTGGTGCATTTTTTTCATGTTGTTCCCTTCCAAAATGTCTTGTTCCCCTTTGAATGTCAATGTTGGGTTCAAAACCCGCCTCTGTTGCATCCATAATAAGATATAAAAAAGGAAATCGAATGTTCTCCTCTTTTTTCTGTTCCTGGAAACGATATGTTTGCCAGAGAAACATGAGTGTGATGTTGTCTTGTTCTTGTGTGAAAACAATAGGTTTGGTGCATTTTTTCCATTATGTTCCCTTCCAAAACATCTTGTTCCCATTTGAATGTCAATGCTAGGCACATAACCTAAGATATAAAAAAGGAAATCAAATGTTCTCCTCATATTTTATGTTCCTGAAAACCATACGTTTGAGTGCAGCCCTGGCACTGAAACTTACCCGTCAATGCGTAATGCCAGAAACGCAGTTCCAATCACAGATGCAGAATCCCAATGGTGCAAAGTGAAACAACAGGGCCAACTATGGATGCAGGACTTCAACCTTACAAAGTTGAAGCAAACAAGAGCAATCACCAAACAACAAATATGTGAGTGAATTGACGAGGCATTGTTTTGTGGCTACTATCGGGCTATTGTTTTGTGACCGAATTCTAGAATAGAGGGAGTGGGCATGGCCACACACTATTGTGGACAGAGGGTGAACTAGTCTATGGAAATGACAACATCTCATAGATTGAGTAGTTTCTGGACAAATACATGACATGCAACACAGATCATTTGGATCCAGGGCTTGCCAAAGTTCGTAGACATTATCATACAAGAAGCTATAAAATATGAAAAAATTCACATTTCAGATACAACTTCCCTGTGCCGCCAATGAGAACAACAACAATTGTAGAGCCAATTAGTTTGGAGGACATTGTTCTCATCGAGAAATCTAAATATTTGTTCTCATTTCTAGAACAAGGAGACTTTGATGACTTAATTAGCTTCCAAGACTTCTTGGCAGAGCTAAATCTAACATAAGCTGAGTACATCCAATGCATACAATCTACACTTAAACAACCAACAATTTTCCTTAAGCGAAAACTTTTACATATATGGAACAACAATTTCTCCAAGTACTGACCATTTATGTGGAATGTAAATACAGACGCACCGTATGTCCTCAATGCATATGCCACATCATCATATTGTGCCTCGTACATGGAAAAGGTTGACAAATCTACGACAAGTGCATTCAGAAGAATACACAAAGAACATGAAAGAAATCATATTGATAATATGCAAATGATACGTGCACTTGGAAATACATTGCTTAATCTTCGACAAATCTATGCTCAACAAACAATCGACGTTGCACTTTCCCTGCCCCTGGACCGTGGTTCAAGGAAATGTGTCTTCACAAACACATCTCCACTTGAGAAACACAAATTGGAACACGGTTTTACAGTTGGGCCACCAAAAATACTATTAAAATAAAATAATATGAAAAATGTTGAAATAGATATAAACAACGTCTCTTTGGACTTGAACCATAGTTTTTTGAGCTCCAAATATATTTCATAGTTGAGAATGTTTTTCCCATAGTTAATGTGTTTCTATGGCTTCATAATTATCAGAATAAGTGTTGTTGTGTGAGGGATAAAGTTATTTTCTCCCTTTCTTTTTCCTCTTCTATACTTACCCGTTTTTCCCTTTTCTTCTTCCCCTCTATTATTCGTTTCTGGTTCTATACTTAGTCGCATTTCTATGCTCACGAGTTCTCGGGGTGGCAAAATGACAAATCCTCATCTCCACCTATATATTCACATCACAAGTCCGACCGAACTTCATTTTTTTGCATACTTAGCCAATTTCATGGCCACGAGTTCGCGGGTAGGCGCTATCGAACTCTCATGCCCCATGTTCGGGGTATACATCTTGCACCCAAAAATTCAGTGATCTACAATTGAACCCCAGACTCCTCAAACTCGCAAGCATGACTCTACCCACGATGACTCTGTCTAACCGACCTGCCTTTCCATACTTAGTCGAGTATTCAAAGTTTAGCAGGTTCATGGACTCCCGGGTTCACAAAAGTTTGAAAGCATTTTTCGCTCCCCTCCATCCCCACCACCTTCTGCCCTTCCCAATGCACATTAATTATGCTTTTAATAGTGACAACTCACTAGGTAGGTTCGAAAAGATTGGCATTAATAAACAGAAAGCTCGAGGACATCTCCCATTAAAATGCATTAATGGGCGAATATTATGGGATCTGATGATTCTTTTGTGTCCACCTTGAATTGGCAAAAAATGTTGGTTATTTTAGTTTTTTTAAGGCATCATCATAGTAAGAATGCAATATTTTGCTAGCCCACTGTCAGCCACAAAGGTGTCATCCACAAAGGTGTTGATGTCATGTCCCTCTTTAATACTGTGCATATATTACAGGTTGTCATATTTAAGAATATGCTTGCATATGGAAAAGTTAACTCATATTTTCTCTATCGCCTATGTGTTTCAACAAACTTTACGAGCCGGTAACACCCTTCAAATTGGAACATGGTTTACATTTGGGCCACAAAAATACTATTAAAATAAAATAATATCTCTGGCAATTGAATAACTATAGACAAATTCTCTTTGTACTTGAACCTGAGTTTGTCGAGGTCGAGTTATATTCCATAGCTGAGAATGTTTTTCCCATAGTTAATGTTTATGGCCGCGAGTTCTCGAATTGGCGCTATCAAACTCTCATGCCCCTTGTTCCGTGATATACATATTGCACCCAAAAATTCCATGATCTACAATTCGACCCCAAACTCCTCGAACTCACAAGCTTCACTCTACCTACGATGAGTCTATCCTCGTTCATTTGACCACCTCGCCTTTCCATACTTAGTTGATTCTTCACCTCTTATTGTCCCAGATTCGCGGGTTCGCGGACTCCCGGGTTCAGAAAAGTTTGAAAGAATTTATCGCTCTCGTCCATCCCTGCTACCTTCACGCACTTCCCAATGCAAATTACTTATGCTTTTAATTGGTGACAATTCACCACACAGGTTCGAAAAGATTGGCATTAATAACCGAAAACCTCGAGGACATCTCCGATTAAAATGAATTGAAACAATATCTACGGGAGATTATATTATCATCCCCCAATGTTCATTTTAAATACTATCAGGACACAATTACTGTCACATGTTGCAATACAAACAATTCTTCATCAAAGCATTAGATTTTCTCACAAGCACCCCAGATGCACTCCAGTCGCCTGGTATCGAATTAACAGAGGTCAATATCATGGGATCTGAATTTTTTTTTTTGTGGATCTTGAACTCGGAAAAATTGTTGCTTACTTCAGTTATTTTAAGGCATTCTGCCCCACCTTTCCATACTTAGTCAATTATTCACCTCTTGTTGTCACAGATTCGCGGGTTCCCGGGCTTCCAGGTTCACAAAAATTTCAAAGCATTTTTCATGCCCTTCCTAATGCACATTAATCATGCCTTTATTAGTGACAACTCATCACACATATTCAAAAATATTGGAATTAATAGGTGAAAAGGTCGAGGACATCTCCCATTAAAACACATTAAACCAAGATTTACAAAAGATTATATTATCATCCTCTAGCGTTCATTTTAAATACTTATTCCCATATCCCCTCTATCATCGAAAAGTTGGGCTTTAAGGTGCCTTCCTTGTAATGTTCCTAGTCATCCACATGCGAGACAACTTAGAGATGCCATTCAGGCCCAATTGAAAGACGAGGGAATGGTTTTATGTGATGTCAACTTTGAGTGAAAAAAATTATGTTAGCCAACATAAACTCAAACAAAAAAAATTCAAGTATCTTATGATTGGTATTCTCCCTGTATTCGATCCTTTGGTTGGTTGAAAGGCCTGCCTAGATATTTGTATGTTGAACTTCTTTGTTTTTTTACTGGAAATTGTAAGGGACTTTCAAGTCATCTGCAAAATGCTCCTTTGTTGAAGTATATAGCTTCTTCCAACAACACAGATTTGGCAAGTGTATCAAATCCTGCAGACCACACCAGAATTTATCTTTCATCAGAGGAGTCACACATATTGTGGCTTACAAAATGGTATGGAATATTCAGAAGTGATGCCAAATATTACTCCATGCGCGAATATACTCAGAAGGAAATTATAAATTTGGATTCTCACGAATGTGAGAAACTGCATGAGTGCTTGAATCAACATCCTGAAATTACAAAAGTTTCTATGTCAAAGTTTGTTGAGCGACTTTTGGGTGTGGAAACAGACTTGACAGAAAGTCAAATTCTTTGTCAAAGTTTTTTCACTGACCTCTGGATGTAGTAACATACTCCACATACAATCAACTTTCTATCACTACTGCACATTTTTTTCACTATTCCTATGCATATAATTGCATATGGATCGAAGAGCTTGCCGCTCTTTGAAAGAATATTCTCTTAGTAGTTGAAGGTGGGTATATAACGAGGCTCTCAAAATTTTCTAATGCCTGCATCAACAAGTAACTAGGAAAAGTTAATGGGAAGGAACTCTTGACTATGGACTTTGCAACACTTTCTGAAGATTACTGTATACTACCACCTTCTGTAGGAAGTTTAACGTATTCGGGTAATAATTTGGTTTATGAAGATCACCTTTTACTACCACCTTCATGTAATGATTTTGTTTCATTTTTATAAGAGACCTTGATGTAGTAGATATTCCATAGCTATTTCCACAGAATATCAATCTTCCTGTTGTTTCTCATGCTTTGAATAAGGAGAATGCATTTCTTCCGTTGAAGTAGGTCCGATATTTGAAAAAAAATGAAAGTTGCTCGATGCTTGAAGTATTGACTTTTCTGGTTCAAATAAATCGCCATGGCCTCGCCACAAGCGTCTCTTGAGTTGTTCATCAGGATTGCAGGTCGATAAGCACATAGTGCCTTCCTGGTCGTAGAGTGCTTCCATCCCCAGCTTGCATTTTCACATGTGCTTTTACTGCTACCTCATTTCTTTCTCCTGGTGGTGGATCCTTCTATCCCAACCGACATGATGGAAATAAACTAGCTCTAGGGAGTTTGATCGCTTCCGGGGATCTGAGTTGATTATATATTAATTACAGTTAACTTAAAAATGTTTATGCGTGCAACCTAATGTTAGACATAGAAAATACAATTTCTTATTTTTAAAAATATAAAATAATGTATTTTTTTAACACATCATTGGTCGAAAAGTTTCAGGGGTTGTTTGGGATTCACGTCCTTCAAGGATGTTAATTAATTACACAATTAATATTGCTTCTGGAAATGCAATTGACCCGTCGTTGACTATGACAATCGCATTAACATTGCAATATCCAGATAATAAATGCCGGACATGCACCTAATGTCGAGGTCATCATCGCATAGGACACCCAACCTCCAAATATTTTCAGACTCACAACAACATTGTAATTGTCGTGACAAAGCAACACTAAAGTTCTTTGACAGCCTTGCAGTATAAGTGCTTTGACAATGACAAGCCTACTTGTTCACCACATTGCCGCCCTGCAATCGATGACACTGTTCCCATTTCCATCGCCAGTGTCAATGTCCGAAGTTGAAGCTATCTGGAGCCTAGAGTCACCACCAGTGTGGATGCCTGAAGCTGAAGCTACCTGGAGCCTGGGGTCACGACTTGATACACTTGACATTAGTACCAACAGTGATCGAAAGTTGATTGTATGTCGAGTCTATTACTACATCCAGAGGTCACTCAACAAACTTTGAAATAGAAGTTGGTTGTCTGTCAAGTCTGTTACAACTTTGAGATAAAAGGTTCTATAATTTTAGAATGTTGATTCAACCACTCATACTGTTTCTCACATTTGCAAGGATCCAAATTTATAATTTCCTTCTGAGTGTATTCAGGCATGGAGTAATATTTGGCATCACTTCTTAATATTCCATACCATTTTGTGAGCCACGATATCTGCCACTCCTATGACGAAAGATATATTCTGGTGTGATCTGCAACATTTGATACACTTGCCAAATCTGTGTTGCTGGAAAAAGATGTATACTTCAGCAAAGGAGCATTTTGCAGGTGACTTGAACATCCCTTCCAATTTACAACAATAAAACAAAGAAATTCAACATACAAATCTTCAGCCAGGGCTTTCAACCAAACAAACGATCGAATACAGGGAGAATACCAGTCACAAGATACTTGAATTTTTTTGTCTTAGCTTCTGTTGGCTAACAAAAAAAATTTCCCCCAAATCTGACGTCACATAAAACCACTCCCTCGTCTTTGAATTGGGCCTGAATCACATCTCTAAGTTGTCTCACATGTGATGACCAGGAACATTACAAGGAAGACACCTTAAACCCCAAGTTTTCGATAATAGAGGGAAATTAACACCTAGCAAAGTATGGAATGTTGAATAAAAAACTAATGCAGGCAGGCCATATCTAGATGAGACAAACTATTCAAGAAGCTGGGATAGATATAGCTGGAAGCACCCATGAAGTCCAAGACCCGAAATTGATATTCAAGTCCAATACCCGAAATTGATATTTAACCATGCAAGCATTTGATGATCAAGTTGAAATCTATAAAAGACTGTCTACAGGCTTGATTCTTGTACATATTTGTTTTTTTGGTCTGCAGGAGCCCCAATCGCAGTCATTATGGCAAACACATTTAAATTTCATAGAATATGTGTTGAACTATTTCAAGAGAGCTATTTTGGGAAATAATCTCAGTTGTATTTTGTAACCCGGATTATCTGAATATAAAATATTTGAGGTTTTTGTATGGTGTTTTCCAATGTTTAATATTGTTTTTTTTTTAAATTCATTTGCCTGTACAACTATTGATAGATGAATTCAACCTCTTTCTACAAGAATTTAAGAATCTCTTTGATCCATAGTTAAACATGCACGACAAGCTTTTTTTTCCCCTGCCCAACACTTCGATTTAAATAAAAGCTGCCATATTCGCTCCTTACATTTTACATGGACGAATAATTTGTGATAGGACATAGTTCTATGGCGCCCACCCTATACTTGAGAAAGAAATGGGTGGACCTGTACTACTTTCATTCTTTGGGGCCCCGCAAATAGAGTCAATTAATGACTCTATTTCAACATGGCAACTCAAG
>ML777531.1:1510024-1521851 GCA_009831015.1 Picea engelmannii | reverse complement strand
AGCCGAAAAACACCCTACAAATTAGAAGATGGTTTACATTTGGACCACTAATAATCTATTAAGATATATTAATATGAATACCATTGGAATAAATATAAACAAATTCTCCTTAAACTTGACGCTGTCTTTGTCGACTTCCAAGTATATTACATAGCTGAGACTAAATGTTCATTTCTCCCTTTCTTTTCCCTCCTCTATACTTACTCGTTTTTCCCTTGTCTTCTTCCCCTCTATTATCTCTTTCTGGTTCTATACTTAGTCGCATTTCTATGATCACGACTTCCCAGGTTGGCGGATTGGCAGATGCTCATCTTCATCTATATCTTCACATCATGAGATCGATCGACCGTCGTCCCTTTCAATACTTAGCCAATTTTCTGACCACCAGGCCCCGAGTTAGCGCTATCAAACTCTTATCCCCCCTGTTTTGTCATATGCATCTTGCACCCAAAACTTTCATCATCTGCAATCTATCCTTTTACTAGTGAGAACTCACCATAGGTTCGAAAAGATGGACATTAATAAATGAACAATAGATGTTGTGAGATACATACCCCTTTTTCCCTTTTCGTGTTCCCCTCTATTATCCTTTTTTGGTTATATACTTAGTCGTCTTTGTATGATTGCGGGTTCCCATGTTGGCGGACTGACAGATCTTCATCTCCATCTATATCTTCACATCACAAGTTCGACCGATCGTCGTTCCTTTCCATACTTAGCCAATTTTATGGCCACAGTTTCCAGGGTTGGCATGATCCAGATTTATGCAGAAACGCAACAGAATACACAAATAACCATGAATATGAAGATGCAACAGAAATAACACTTCATTTCATTAATATCAAAGAACTAAAATTTATTTACAGACAGAATAGAAAAAAAACTAGCTAGGGCGTCAGTAGCTTATCTCTGAGAAGAGATGTGGCGGCTACATGCCTCTAAACTCTATGTTACAATGAGGCTCAAAGGCCTATATATTATTGAGAAACAATGGAATCCCTAAACATCCAAAAAACCTAACCCTAGGAGATGAAACGTTAGAGTATGGGCCTCGTCGGGGTAAATTGGTACATCAATTTCCCGGGGTCGTAACTTTGGCATACTATCTCCGTTTGACGCATATGATACATCGTTAGAAAGATCTATCTGAGGACTACAATAGTTTGCATAAAAAATTATGAGGATAATTTTTCATCAATATATGCCCAAAAAATGGCGTTTAGGTCCTCAAAATGACTCTGGAAGTTCAGGACCCGAAAAACTGCCAAAAATAGTAAATTGTGCTACAATTAAGAAAGCTGAAAAACTGAAAGAAACAATGGCGGGGGTCCAAGTGGAAGAGGCGGGTGGCCACCAATATCCACATGTATCATGGCACTATCGAAGTCTCCTACCACTTGTTCTGTGATATACATCTTGCACCCAAAACTTTTGTGATCTATAATTCTGCCCTGGACTCCTCGAACTCGCAAGCTTCACATTACCAGAAAGAACCTCGAGGACATCTCCCATTAACACACATTAAACTGCCATTTACGGTACTCCGAACGACCGATGTTCCTTTCCATACTTACCCAGTTTTTTCCCCGTGTTCTGTGATATACATCTTGCACCAAAAAATTCTGTGATCTACAATTCCACCCCGGGCTCCTCCAACTCGCAAGCTTCACTCTACCCGGGTTCACAAAAAGTTTCAAAGCATTTATCGCTCCCTTCCATTCCCGCCACATTCACGCCCTTCCCAATGCACACTAATTATTCTGGCCTCTACATTGCACTTCCATTGTTATGTGACCTACAAACAACACCCGGACCTCCACGATATACAAATTGATTGCCGGACTCCCACATCGTCCCCTCTTCCATGTTACACATTATGCATTCAAAAGTTTTGAGCCATACAATTTGATCGTCGGGGGCCTCACGTCTTCTGGGAACCCTTGTCACCCTATTTTGGATCCTCAGGTTGGCAGGTTCATGGAATCTCCAATTCCAAGTCACCGTTTCCTATGCCCGCCACCTTCATACTTCTTTCCAAATATGCAACAACAAAGATTTAATGCTAAGTTCATCATGCAACAATAGTAAAGATTGTCATTAATAATCAAAAGGCTCTAGGAGACAGTCACACTAACTATCCCTACACAACTTGTCCAGAAACATGCAGAAAATATCTTGCCAGGTAATTGGATATCTATTACAAATTTCAATATATTAGCGAAAACGAGTCCGACCTACCGTTTCTCTATTTCATAATTAGACACTTTTTCGATTGCGGGTTCCCGGATTGGTGGGCTCAAGATTATGTTTCCAATGTTTCGCGACTTGCAAACAATACCCGTAGTTCCGCGATATACAATTTGTCCATTGGACTGCCCCATCATGCCCTCTTCCGTGTTACGTATTTTGCGTTCAACACTTTCGAGATATACAATTTGACCCTCAGGCCCTAATCTCTGTTGATTATATCTTGCAACCCTATTTTGAAGTTCGACCGACCGCTTTCAATAATTAGCCATTCCTTAATTGTTGTTCCCTGTCCCCGCCACCTTCGTAGTTCTTTCTAGATATGCAGTTAGTAAGATTTAATGGTAACAGTTCGTCATGCAGGAACCGTAAAGATTTCCATTAAAGAGTGAAAGGCTCGAGGAGATCTCCCAGAATTTCGCGATATACAAATTGACTGTCGCACTCCCACATCATCCCCTCTTTTGTGTTACACATTTTGCACTCAAAATATCTGAGACATACAATTTGACCGTCGGGGCGTCATGTCTCCTGGGGAACCCTTGTCACCATATTTTGAAGCACGTCCGAGTGCTTTCCATACTTCCCATTTCTTGGAATCTCTTTTGCGGATCCTCGGGTTGGCGGGTTCACGAAATATCCAATTCATAGTTACTGTTTCTTGTGCCCACCACCTTCACACTTCTTTCAAAGTATGCAACGACCAAGGTTGAATGCTAACATTTCATCATGCAACAACCGTATAGACTGTCATTAATAAGAAAAAGGCTCGACGAGACAATCACTTTGACTGTTGGTACACAACTTGCCTAGAAACATGTAGAAAAGATATTTCCAGGTAATGGGATATCTATTACCAATTTCAATATATAAGTGAAAACGAGTCCGACCTACCGTTTCCCTATTCCATAATTAGCCACTTTTTTGATTGTGGGTTCCCAGATAGGCAGGCTCATGATTGCGCTTCCAATGTTCCGTGGCCTGCAAACAATACCTAGAGTTTCACGAGATACAAATTGACCTCTGGACTGCCCCAACATGCCCTCTTCTGTGTTATGCGTTTTTCACTCAAAACTTCTGAGACATACAATTTGACCGTCGGGCCCTCACCTCTCATGGTTATACCTTGTAACCCTATTTTGAAGCCTGCCTAACCACTTTCGATAATTAGCCATTCCTTAGTTGCTCTTTCTCGTCCCCACCACCTTCATACTTCTTTCTAAATATGCAATTAGTAAGCTTTGATGCTAACAACTCGTCATGCAGGAACTGTCAACATTATCATTAATAAGCGAAACACTCAAGGAGATCTCCCATTAATAAGCATTAAATCAAGATCTGCGGAGAGTTATATTATCCCTTCTAATTGTTCAT
This sequence comes from Picea engelmannii, assembly GCA_009831015.1. Lineage (NCBI taxonomy): Eukaryota > Viridiplantae > Streptophyta > Pinopsida > Pinales > Pinaceae > Picea > Picea engelmannii. The sequence goes on along the minus strand of ML777531.1, from coordinate 1,518,230 downwards.
CTTAAACAACATGGAATGTCTTTCGTGGGTCGTCGCGTTGGCGCGTTCATGAAATCTCCAATCCTTAATTACTCTTCGTCGTAGCCACCATCTTCACACTTCTAAGTATGCAATTACTAGTCTTTAATGCTAACAATGCATCATGCAACGACCATCGAGATTGTCATTAATGAGCGAAAGGCTCGAGGAGATCTCCCATTCACACACATTGGACCAAGATTTGGGGAGGGTTATATTATCCCTTCCAACTCTTCATTTCAAACATTGTCTGGAGTAAACAAACGTTCTCGTAAACTTATGACAATAGCTCGACAACAGTTCTGTGGAGATAGAGTGAATATATTCGAGCGTGAGGACAAAAACTTCTAGTGGTCCAGGGCATACTCTTACTATTCATCCTGTTCCACCCAGAACGAAGTGATTTGGACCTCTGGAATCGCTCGTGTAGGCTGCGCCCCTGAAATTTTTGACTGTAAGGAGGTGGTCTCTTGGTGCGCTGAAAAATATATTTCAAGCCAAAGAATTTTTCCACTGCGTGGCCATTCTCCTATTTCTTTGTCACCTCAGGTCTTCCGCAAGATGTTAAGATTTCTGGAGCCAACATTGACCTTCAGAGGACAAGACAGCAAGTAGTTCCTAAAAAAACATGATAACGGGTTGGACCTCTTACCCGAGTTCCTAGAAGACCCAACAACAGTTCCCAAAGATATCACAAAGTTGCAGGTCAGTTCCTTTAGAAATCCATTACGGGAAATTGCCTGGCTCTTTACAAGAATAACGGGACAGGAATCCATGACAAGCATTCCCTGCATGGTTCTTTATATTTTGTATTTCACAGTCAAGGAATAATCCATTTTTGATTGGGAGAAGCTAATTTCCATTGAAATATGTTCCCAATTGTCACGATTCAAAAAATAGAATAAATTTTATATGTCATCCTACTTGGTTTTCACGATAAAACATTGTTGTTCGTTTCCAAAACTGTCTCTGTCCAAGAAGATAAACTATGAATTCAACCCAGTAACGTTCTGGTACCAGGCCTTGTGGAGGCACAAGGCCTCCCATTGTTTTTATGAGGTTTTTAATGACTTTGTCTCAGTTTTCAAAGATTTATTGTTAGGAAAGGATGCTCCTCGGATGTCTGACCATGCAACCAAGTTTTTGGACAGAAAGGGGACGCTTGAACAAATGGAAAATTATAGTGTAATAATGATTTTTGGCTCTAAGGAAAATCCTTCTTTCCTTCCATGTCACATCACGAACAAGATGTTTGTTACAGAAATAACAAGGCAATACAATTACTGGTTGCATTTTTTCCATGGCAAGAGAAAAAAGCAATTCATTCCTCTGCCTTGGAAAGTCAGGGACTTTGTGTTTAGGAACGTCAACAAGATTGACGAATTCGCAGGCCATTTCAACAACTTGAACCTAAGATATGCTGAAAGGCTAAGAGGGTTTGACCCTAATGTCATTTTTCTAGAACATTTACTAGTAGTTGGCTTTAGTAGCTCTTTTATACATACATGTCTGAACGAAGATAGAGACAATGACGACAACGCTCCTGCTCCTGACGATGGTGACATAGAGACATTGCAAAGCACAACTGAATTGTACAGACAACGGGGAAAAGGCTCCGGTGAGAAGAGTGTCCAATCCCCGACTAGCACTCCCAAGAGCACGTCATCATGGAGCATCGCTCCAACGACCCACCCCAGTAAGAAAGAAACCCATAATTCTTCAAACAAAGGTGGAGATAAGAACTCGACCCACCCCAGTAAGAAAGAAACCCAAAATTCTTCAAACAGAGGAGGAGGTAAGAACCCTCCTTGCGGAAAAATTGATAGTTCTCACAAGCTTCCCGTGACGAAGAAGAGAAAAAACATTGTAGGGCAAGCAAAAGAGCCCAAAATTGAAAGTGAGAACATGCAACTTGAGACTGTTGTGGATGACGTGTTCCGTAAAGTTGATTAGCCTGCGGACGCGATGCACCATAGTTCCACGATGGAAATAGCTGAGACCGACATTTTTGATGAAGATGAATCCTTCGTATTCCAGAGCGTTGTTTTTTATAGCCAATCTAAAAATTTAATTATTGAAAAGAGAGATGTAACAAATAAGAAAGGGAAATCTCGTTCAGAGATTAACCTTAGGAACATGTAGCCATCCCAAATCTCCTGACTTCACTGAGCAACCACAAATGCTCTTGATGATTCCATTGGAGGAATTGAAGCGGGGAATGCCAGACTGAACGATCGAATAAAGGAATTGGATGAATCTTTGATTCCTATGCCATTATTTGCCAGTCCTTTAGCAAAAACCATGCTTGCCACCCCTACAACCAAGTTAAAAGAATCCTCCAACCTCCTCACATCCTGTAGAGGCTATGTGGAGAAGAATATCAAGAAAATAATGGAGCTAATTACTGAAGCCTAGGAAACATCACAAAATATAACTTCCTTTCGAACGAGGGCACATGCTTTCCATGAACATTTGTAGGTGGATTTTAAAAATGAAGAACGTTTCTATCTAGAGACGATGATCCCTTTTGGAAACCATGTCATCAACATCTCAGATCTGAGAAGAAGACAAGAAGATATCCCCTCCCCAAACTAGATCAATCAATTAAAAGCATGTTGGAAAGAGAAAGTTAAGAACCTACATCTGATTGTCGAATCATGTGAACAAGCCATATCAGAGAAAGAAGAATTATTTAGAAACCTGACCGAAATAGACTTAGTCGGAAGTACCAACGAGGTTCAAGACCCAAAATTAATCCTCAACTCCTTGTCCTTAACCAAGCAAGCCTTCGATGAACAAGTTGATATTTTAAAGGGGTTGTCTTTAGAAAAGTTTTACGACATCCTTGAATATGGTCAAGATGACGTGGACAACTGGCTAGTGGACTATTCGGCACACAATGAGGAAATTGAACAGGCTCTGCATAGTATTTCTATCGATATAAGGAAATTATAAAACGAGCTTTTCAACATTAAAATATGGGATGAAATCAATGTGGCCCCCATGAGAAGCTACTTGAAGAATGGCTCCAAAGGAGAATTGACAAGCTCACCGACTAAGGGAAACAACTGGTTGTCAGGATTCCAGTGGCCGTCGACGAGAGCAATACAAAGGCATCAACAAACAAATAACAAAGGGAGAAATAGATATGATCATAGTAAGTCTATACTGATCACATCTTGCTTTCTTTATCAATTGAGTTATTCCACCTCTTTAAATAGAAATCTCTAACCAAAGACTGATAACTTCCAATTTCTTCTTTTCAGGTCTTCCTCTCTACCGTCGCCCAATTCTTCTTTCTACAATCCTATTTCTTGTACTTATTTCTTTTATGGTCCGCGAGAGCCCCAATCCCAGTCTATATGACAAATGCATTTAAATTTCCAGAAATATGTAACAAACATTATTAATTTTTGATAAATTTCAAAGAAAACTACTTCGGGAACAATCTCGACGGTGCCTTGTGGGCTTGTTTTCATAATGCTAAATTAGTTCTCTTTATGCATATTGATCATCTTCTTTTATTTTTATGTGTTGATAATTTTTTATCTTCAACTATGCTGGATGTCAGGAAATTGTGTTTATTAAATTTGAATGTTTAATGTGTGTGATTCCTGGTCCTTTTTTCCAGGAACCTTTATTTCAAAAAAACAAAAACAAACTACTACTATCCTTTTTTATTGGTTCAAGTCATTACGATAGAAATTTTCTAAGTCCCATATTTGAACTATACACGCCCCAGGAAAAAACTTAAACATGAGTATCACATCTATAAAAAACGCAGTAGGATTGACATCCTCGTTAGGTTGTCGTTTCGGTGCTAATAGATTAATCTGCAAGAATATTCGTATATTAACCCCATATTAATATAATATTATGATTAACTAATTCAGGAATTCGAGACTCTGGTTCTTTGGGGCTTCGGCCTTACTTCCGCAGTGACATTCTCCCCGAGTCATCTACCAGCCCGATGTCTTATGGCTGGCGTGTGACACACTGACACGAGTAATTTTTTGCATGGATACCACCTGTACTTCAAGCTGCTTCCCACGTGTCCACTGCTTCGGGCTTCTATTTCTCCCTCAGTCCCACCATAGTAGTGCATTTATTCCCATTCCAACCCGGCAGGGACTACGCTGCCATGCAACACTTGTTATACTTGATGGTGAGATTTCATGTCTAAGTTGAGAAAAAAATATTTTTGTTAAGATCTTAGTAAAATTAGGAGATATTTAAGATTGAACTTTCAACTATTTCCATAACACAATAGGAAAAAATATTCTCATGAGTTGTGTTCTTGTGATATTTTCTTAATTTGTTTATCTTCATTACATGATTTGAAATAATTCCCTTGATTTCCAACTTAGGGGAAACATCTCATTCTGAATTGTTGTCTTCACTTAGTCGAAGGAACTCAAAATACTATTGAATTAGCAAGTTTACATGGAGGTGCATTCATAGAAATGCTTTCAATATCGGACCTTCACGATAGTGAGAATCTATTGCATGAATGTATGTTCAAACATTTGATCTAGATATAATATGAATGTGAATTAATTTTAGTAGGAGAATTGTTGCGATCAAGAATTGCATTATAAAGTTGAAATTAAAAATTTATAGTATAGGGATTGTCTCTTATGATTACATAATAATTTATATTATATTCTTATACTTTAATTGATATGAGCTTAATTACTACCTTGTTTATGTGAGTCATTCTTGCAAGACAAAGTAGTAAATAAAAGTTTAAGAGGGAAGGAGGATCTATAAAAAGATTTTATATGTCATTCAATTTTAGATCTTCATTGGAGGTCACCCTTACTCAAGTTTAAAACCATGTTTCTAAACATGTTAGAATCTGCTTCAAGAACAACTATTTGATGCTTCTATTGTAGAAGAGTCCCCATGATTTTTACTATTTGAGAGGTGACTTCGTGTTCATTCTCATGAATTTTTGATGTGATTGTGAAGATGAAAGTCCTATTTCTTTGAGTGGAATACTCGTGGTTCCTAAGAACACATTTGATTTTATGAAGTTCTCTAAAATCCATTAAAACCATGTTAGTTCCAACTCTCCAAACCAATACCAATTTCCCAATGCTATTGCATATCCAATTTCTTTGCCACACATTCCAAGCTCAAATTTCCAAAGTCTGCTTCCTTCTTATCTGTGCATTTCTTGTGCACCAATCTAACAAAGGAAACTTCCCAAAGTTCAAAAACCAAACATAAGTACCTGATTTCTACCTGAAGGAGAGAAAAAAGTGTAGATTGATCTATAAAAACTAGATCTTGAAACTGTCAGAGAAAATAAGAGCCCCCTTGCACTATAGTGTATTGGAGGAGGAGACTCACTTGAAGACTTATTGGAAACAAATATTATCAAGGAAAACACAACCCCAACTAGATAGACAGAAAGACTTATCAATCCACATTATAGAGTTAGATTCCAAGCTTCCCAAAGACAGTTCCCTTTCATTTAAGCCATAATCCCACCTTCTCCAGTGAAATTTTGTGTTGAGAATTCAAAATCATGTGAAGTCTTGGTTCTGGGCATGTGACGGGGGCAATCAAGTCTCATATCATAACTAGCCCTGCGATGAGAGTGTCGTTTGATGTTGTGTGCCATGTGAAGAGTTAATACCCTGATACACGTCCTTATACTCATGACTAATGGATTACATAATGGATTGATGATTAATAATGTCATTAATGTTAAGGTCCCCCACTTTTTGAGATGTGGCTACAATTACAAACCCATCCACTTGGTGGTTGTTCTCCTGCAACACATGATATTATTTTATGTTTATGAAATTATCAACCTCTTGTTTAGCTCGAGGTATAACTAATGCTAATGTGTAATCAATTGGATGGTCTTAAGTATCATCTAACTTATGAGAACCTTTCAATCTCCCACCACTATCAAAAATTGAATTCGAGAGTGATTGGCTATTCTAAGACCTTGCAATAAGGAATAAGCTTATGCTTGGATATTGGAAGAAATACCGAGACCCCATGCAAAAGTTGTTTCTATCATTCCTCCGGGGTCAATGATGACCCCCCTCGCACTTTCCATCCCAGGATTCCCCTTTAAGACTTCTTCAAAAAATAAAATGTAAGAGTGTTGAGTAGATTTCCATTTTTGAAAATTGTGAATACTCAATCAAAGATGCTAGTTTAGTGAATACATGGAACTTTTCCATTCTTAGGCTTGTGGATTGAAGAGTTACATGGAATTGTTGATACCATTTCTCTTCATTTTGATTCAAAATCTGGTTTACACTGAGCTACCTACATTTGGAGTTGATATATTCCACAATAAATCCTTTAGCTTTTGCCACTATCAAGGTGGTATTGTCTAGATTTCGCTTAAAAATAGATTTGTTGCGGGCTAGCCATATTTTCCATCACAAGAATTTGGGCAAGGTTGACCATATTCTTTTGAAAATTGGTTTATATTTTAATGATCCCCTACATAATTTACTCCAACGAGAAAACATGTTTCGCTAGGAAGGCCATTAGAGTGCCACACCCGGTTCTATATTGTTGACATTGGAGGGAGAGATTAATATTTCAATTGGTATAAATACCCTTGCTTAAAACTGAAGTCAGTGGATCCACATCCTCTACAATATAAAGAATAAATGTTCCAAGATGCACAACCTTTGAGGGAATTGAGAAGCAAAGAAATGGGGGGAAGTAGATGGGGAGGGGGATAACTAAATTTACACCCTAGCCATTGCCTCAAATTGTTGGACCGGGTAGAAATATCGAAAAGTGATTTCAAGTTTTGGATTTCCATCCACTCTTTCAGAGTTTGAAGTTCTTGGACACTAACCAGTGCATGCTTTCCCATAATAGTGTCATGCCAAATGTTAATATCTTGTCCATTACCTAGAGCCCATGTTATATTGGCCCAAATGATAGGGGTTGCAGTTTCTAGATGGGTGATCCTTTCCTTATTTCTAGAGGATTGTCTAAACACGTCAATCACTCCCTAGAAAAGTATTCCTTATGTAGAATCTTTTTCCACCTTTGCTTATTTCTAGAGGATTGTCTAAACACCAGAATCACTCCCTATCAAAGTATTTCTTATGTAGAATCTTTTTCCACCAGTCAAGCTTGTTGAAATAATGTAACTGCGAAGAGCATTCTTATTATTATTGGATTAAATCCCCATTGCGGATTAATCATGTCATAATTATTATTATTGTTATTGGATTAATCCCCATTGTGGATTAATCATGTCGGTAATTGTATAAGGACCAAATCCCCTTTTGTAGATTGGTCATCGGACAATTATAAAGGGAAAAATAAGAAGTCGGCCCCAGTAGTTATTATGGAAGACCCAAAATTAATTAAAGGTGGGTTTACCCACCCAGAGTGAGAGGTCAGCCCTGCCAGTTGTGACCTTTCACACGTGCCAGTGTTGTATAAATAAGAGGCTAGCGCCTCACTTCAAAGACACAACTCACTTGCTCATTCTCTTATGAGGCAAGCTGCAATTACCGGTTGGAGAGAGGGAGAAGAGTGGCGCATCTCTTGGAGAGGACTATCTGTATTGGTTTGAGTTATCTCTTGAACATTGTATAAGCTATTTATGATAAGGAAGTTTTTGTTGGGTTTTCTTCCCCTAGAGGGTTTCCCAGGATAAATGTTGTGTCTCTTATGAATGTGTATTTCTCAGTGATCTTGTTCTTATGATGCTCTTATCTAATGAAATGCAAAGAACTATAATAATGGAATAAACATTAAAATGGTGTTAGAGCCAACCTGAAGGAAGCATATTTCGCAAGAGGAAAAACGTCACTGTTACCGTACCCAAAAATTAGGGTTTTGAAAAAGTATCTCTTTTTCAGCTCCCTGACCTCCTAGAAAGCTGCGCCCTCCCCCAAGGATCATTTTGGCACTTAGAGCACACCTTTTTAGTGGCTAGATCTCCCGAAAAGTGAAACCCTAGTTTCACAAAGTACCAGAAAACCAGATTACCAGAAGTACCAGAGTACCAGAAGTACCAAAAAACCAGAAGCACCAGTCCAGAAATTCGCAGATCAGATTTGAAGGGGTAAAAGTTGGATTTTCGAAAATCTGACTACACCAGCTAACTCGCCTCAGCTCAGCGCACCTATCCCCTAGATCAGAATTTCAAAATTTGAAGTTTGAAAAATTAGGGTTTCCTCATAAAACC
>ML777531.1:1460179-1508828 GCA_009831015.1 Picea engelmannii | reverse complement strand
TATTGAAGAATCCATGTGAACTCTAGAAGATTAGCTCACATCAACTACAAGGCGCTACCATACATATGCAAAGCTGTCACAGGTTTACCAGAACTCAAAGGTGATCATGAAGGTGTATGCAATGGATGTGCACAAGGGAAGAACATCAAGAACCCATTTTTGAAGAGGGACAACAAAGCAGAAGGAGCCCTAGAACTCATTCATTCTGATGTATGTGGCCCAATGCCATCATCCTCCATTAATGGAGATGTCGGGATCAAGAGGGGACTCACTACTCCCTATAATCCCCAACAAAACGGCGTTGCTGAAAGGAAGAACAGAATGATTATGGAAGTTGTGAAGACCATGATTCACGATCAAGATCTTCCTATGTGCTTATGGGCAGAAGCAGCTATGGAAGTTGTTTATGTGCAGAATAGACTATCCCATAGTGCACTTCAGTTCAAGACCCCAGAAGAAATGTTCACCGGAAAGAAGCCAGAGGTAAGCCATCTCAAAATATTTGGTTGTCCAGTGTTTATCCATATACCGAAAGAGAAAAGAAACAAGATGGAACCCTCCAGAAAGAAGGGAATATTTGTGGGATACTGTGAGGTATCCAAGGCCTTCAAAATCTACATACCTGGTCACCGCCATATTGAGATCAGCAAGGACGTGACCTTTGATGAAGAAGCTGCACTTAAGAAATCAAGAAGATGCCAGCTTGAAGAGGTATATGAAGAGGAACCTGTAAATCCTAGGATGATAGAATCCATGAGGGAGGTTCCCAGAGCTGCAGAACTAGTGAGGGAAGTCGTAACTTCCCCTGATAAGGAACTTCTAGAAGACCATGATATAGTAGAAGTTCAAGAACCTCCTCAAATGACCTTCTCCCATAAAAGAAAGCCTGCTTCGGCAAGAGATCTTATTCAAGATGGAGAGAAGTATGGTGTTCCAGAAGGAACCATGAGACAGGTGAAGAGACCAAAGCCATTCTCCAGTTACACGGCTATGATGTGCAATCTACTTGATGAAGAACCCACATGCTTTGAAGAGGCCATCCAGAAGAAGGAATGGGCAGATTCCATGACAGAGGAATACCAATCAAGTATGGGAAATAGTTCCTAGATCGAAGAATAAAGATGGGGTATCCTACAGATGGCTCTTCAAAATAAAACATGATGTTGATGGAAGTATTGAGAAGTATAAAGCAATATTTGTCGCTCGTGGCTTTTCCCAGAAGGAAGGCATTGACTATGAAGAGACATTCACTCCTGTGGCCATATACACTTCGATTAGGACCATTATAGCTCTTGCAGCTAAGATGAAGTGGAAGTTGTACCAAATGGATGTGAAGACAACTTTCCTGAATGGTGTTATCGAAGAGGAAGTGTATATAGAGCAACCCCAAGGATTTAAGGTTGAAGACAGGAAGTCTCATGTCTGCCGATTGAAGAAAGCCTTATACGAATTGAAGCAAGCTCCCAGAGATTGGTATGGCTGTATAAACAATTTCTTGACGAGCTTAGGCTTTACCAAGAGTAAAGCAGACTCAAATCTCTACTTTAAGATCATGGATAATGAACTAGTAATATTACTACTGTACGTGGATGACTTATTCTTAATTGGAGAAGAAAATCTCATTGCTGAATGTAAACAGAGACTTGCCGCAGAATTTGAAATGAAAGACCTTGGCCTAATGCATTACTTCTTAGGTCTTGAGGTATGGCAGAGTCCAAAAAGAATCTTCCTTAACCAAGGGAAGTACACGGTCGAAATCTTAAAGAGTTTCGACATGCTAGAATGCAAGTCCATGAATACTCCCATGGAAGCAAAGATGAAGCTCCTGGTCGATACTTCATCAGAATTGATAGATGCCACTCTGTACAGACAGATTATTGGATCGCTGATGTACCTGACAAACACCAAAACAAACATCTGTTTTGCAGTGAACACCTTGAGTCAGTTTCTGGTAGAGCCCAGACGTGTTCACCTAGTGGCTGCAAAACATGTGATCAGGTACCTTAAAGGTACAATGGATTATGGTCTCAGCTATGATGGAGATCATGACTTCACATTGAGTGGATATACTGATGCAGATTGGGCAGGAAGCGTTGCTGATAGAAAAAGCACTTCCGGATGTTGTTTCAGTTTGGGATCAACTATGATCTCGTGGCAGAGTAGGAAGCAATCTAGTATTGCTCTCAGCACAACAGAAGCAGAGTACATTGCCGCATGTTCTGCTAGCTGCAAAGCTATATGGCTTCGAAAGTTGCTGACATGCCTATTTGATTTGGAGATGAGAGCAACCGCGATTCTATGTGACAATCAAAGATTTATTAAAATGACAGAGAATCCTGTGTTCCACGACAGGTCGAAGCACATAGAGATCCGCTATCATTTCATCCGTGACATGGTACAGAGAGGAGCCTTGAAACTCCAGTACATTAGCACGGATGAACAGGTTGTTGATGTGTTGACTAAGTCTCTATCTCGTGTAAAGTTTGAACACTTTCGAGATAAGCTTGGTATTGTCCGAAAGGACCTTCCCTGAAAGGGGGACTAGATGTATTCCTTGCTTCTGACCTAGTTGTTAGACGTTAAGCAAGATGAGTTGTGCTTTTGACCTCGATGTTAGATGTAAAACATGACGTTGTGTGATCCTTGCTTCTGACCTCGCTGTTAGATGTAAAGCAAGATGAGTCATGCTTCTGACCTCATTGTTAGACGTAAAGCATGACGTTGTGTGATCCTTGCTTTTGACCTCGTTGTTAGACGTAAATCAAGATGAGTCATGCTTTTGACCTCACTGTTAGATGTAAAGCATGACGCCGTGTGATCCTTGCTTCCGACCTCGTTGTTAGATGTAAAGCAAGATGATTTATGCTTCTGACCTAGTTGTTAGATGTAAAGCATGACGTCATTGATTCCTTGCTTCTGACCTAGTTGTTAGCCATAAATCAAGATGATTCCTCGCTGCTGACCTCGTTGTTAGACATAAAGCGAGATGTTGATGTGTTCCTTGCTTCTGACCTCACTGTTAGATGTAAAGCAAGATGATTCATGCTTCTGACCTCGTTGTTAGATGTAAAGCATGACGTTGTGATTCCTCGCTTCTGACCTAGTTGCTAGACGTAAAGCGAGATGATGATATTACTTTCTTTTGACCTAGTTGTTAGACGTAAAGCAAGATGTGACTGACACTGAGCTACCAGCTTAACCGATGTGACATTGAGCTAGTGTAGCACTGTGATGTGCCAGCCTAGTGTTGCGATGAGGTATCATTTTTACTGATACATATTTGATGCAGATGATGATAGCATTCTTTCGAGAATGATGATGCTGCTGAAGAAGAAAACTTCCGATGACTCGCAAATGTGCTAGACAATGTTTCAAGATGATATTGACGATACTGTCCTCCAGATGCCACTGATGATGCAGACCTCTCTCGCCTGATGCTGATGAAGAATACCCTTCTCGTTAAGGGGGAGTGTTGAAATAATGTAACTGCGAAGAGCATTCTTATTATTATTGGATTAAATCCCCATTGTGGATTAATCATGTCATTATTATTATTATTGTTATTGGATTAATCCCCATTGTGGATTAATCATGTCGGTAATTGTATAGGACCAAATCCCCTTTTGCGGATTGGTCATCGGACAATTATAAAGGGCAAAATAAGAAGTCGGCCCTAGTAGTTATTATGGAAGACCCATAATTAATTAAAGGTGGGTTTACCCACCCAGAGTGAGAGGTCAGCCCTGCCAGTTGTGACCTTTCACACGTGCCAGTGTTGTATAAATAAGAGGCTAGCGCCTCACTTCAAAGACACAACTCACTTGCTCATTCTCTTATGAGGCAAGCTGCAATTACCGGTTGGAGAGAGGGAGAAGAGTGGCACATCTCTTGGAGAGGACTATCTGTATTGGTTTGAGTTAGCTCTTGAACATTGTATAAGCTATTTATGATAAGGAATTTTTTGCTGGGTTTTCTTCCCCTAGAGGTTTTTCCAGGATAAATGTTGTGTCTCTTATGAATGTGTATTTCTCAGTGATCTTGTTCTTATGATGCTCTTATCTAATGAAATGCAAAGAGCTATAATAATGGCATAAACATTAACAAAGCTGACTCGAAAATCATCCTCTATAGTAACTTGGCTACCACCACCAAGTTTATTAAAGTGGGATCCTTGATTCCAAGGCTTCCATGATATTTGGGAGCTCTTACAATTGTCCAGTTAACTAGACAAGGTTTCTTAGTGTTTATCTTGCCTCCCTGCCATAAAAATTTCCTTAATTCTTGTGTTATTTGTTGCATTACACTTATCGGGGTTATGATAGTTGAGCATTGAAAAATAGGCAAGGTACCATGATAGTAGAAACCTCGATAGTAGAAGCACCATGATAGTAAAAGTACCACCCATTAATAGGGTGTCATCAACAAATTGCGATTGGTTCATGCTTTTGACATCCTTTACCAATTTAATTCCTAGAAGATTGCCAAAGCATCTTTCTGACTCTGATTTCCTACTCAAGAACTCAACCATAATAATGTAAAGGAGAGGGGAAAGAGTGAATCCTCGACATATACCTATGTTTCCTTTGAAAAAGGGCTTATATGTCCAATTTACTAGTGGGTCAATCCATTGATTACAAATACGAACAAAAACCCATCGAATGAAAGTAGGAAAAAGCCAAATTTGAAAAGGATATAAAAAAGAAAGGAATGTTGAAACCTAACAAAAACAATGGACATATCTATTTTGATAATCATACCTTTATCTTTGTTTCCTCATCTTGAGTGTATTGCTTCTCGAACCATGATGATGTTATCCATGATCTGCCTTTTCTGCATGAACCCTCCTTGATTGTCTGATACGATTTTAGGGAGACATTTTAACCAGTTTGCAATCATCTTAGACAACACTTTATATGATTCATTACATAGCGAGATTGGATGGAACCAAAAGAAGGAAGAAGGGTTGGCCTCTTTTGGGATAAGAGAAAGGAAGGATGAGTTTGTGCTTCCCTCGATCTTGCATGAATTTTGAACATACTATAACATTCTTTTGAAATTAAATTTTATGTTATTTCAACATTCTTTGTAAAAGTGGATTGAAAATACATCTAGACTTGAGGCTTTGTAAGGAGCTAAACCCCATATTTCTCATTGAATTTCTTCTTTGGTGACTTCCTCCATCAAATTAAAATTCTCACTTCGGCATCATATGATTGAGGGTATATTTTCAAGAATGAGTATTGTGTCCTCTGGATCTGCTCCATCTCTATTTGTATATAGGTAACTCTCAAAATGAGATCGCATTACCTCTTTTATTTTCACAAAATTCGTAATAATCATTCCATCTTCCATTGTAATTTCTTTGACATTGTTTCTCCATGTCCCAATTCTTGCTTGCTTATGGAAGAAGGTGGTATTTATGTCCCTAAATTTTAACCATAGGCTACATGACTTAAGTGTCCACATTTCCTCCTCCATTCTAAGAGCTTTGTGAAATTTTTGGAAGACCGAATTCTCTTCTTTAATCAGATTGTTGGTTATTACTTCAAATTGCATTTTACCTTACAGTGAAGTAAGATGAATCTGCATTCCTCTTTTTCACACCTGGGAGGAGAATAATAAGTTTTAGCCCATTCCTTGAGGGCAATTTTCACTACGTTCAACTTTTGTTCCCAAATATAGATAGGGAAGACTATAGCCTGCTTACTCCATTATTAATAGATTATTCCTACTGACATTTGATCCTTGAGACAAAGAGGATTGAATTAAAAAGGAATAGGGCCATAGTATAGTGAATATACTATCATAAGAACAATGGGTTTATGGTTGGAGGCCACCCAAGGGAGAATTTCAGAAGAAATTACAGTTCCGTTAAATAGAAATTCACTCTGAACTAGAAAGTGATATAGTTGGGCCACTAAATGTCTTGGCCCTATTCTCTTGTTAGACAAAGTGTATCTCCCCTTGCTTGGCTTGATATCCACTAGATCCCAGTTAAATATCAAGCTTTCCATTCTTTCCCGAAAGGGGTCTTTGACTTTACTCCCTCCCCTATTCTCTTTGTGACCGAGGGTTACATTAAAATCAACTACAATAATGTTGTTATGAAAGTATTCTGAGCATTTAAATGTTGAAAGTGATTCACAATAGTCCAACTTCTCTTTGTATATTGTAGGCATACACACATTTATAATGTTTAATTTTTGCATTGTTTGTTGATGTGTGAAACTCATCAATATCTAATGTTGGGTTTGATATGAAAATTCTAGATGCAAGAGGAGGTTATTCCATACAATATATACGCCTCTAGATGCACCTCTTGAACTAATTTCCTACCCTTCACTATTTTTCCATTGCAAATTACATGTTTTAATGACTTCTAAATCCTCTAGCTTAGTCTCTTGGAGGAGGAGGATAGAGGGATTTTCAAATTTTATTAGATCCTTTATTTTCACGACCTTAAACTAATTACCCATGCCTTTATAGGGTCGAGGAACACAAATTCCTAATATTTATTCCCCCTATTCCTAAGGATATCTCTATAGTCGATTGGGTGTCCAATAATTTATCCTTGTTTTCTATCTCTTACCTTTTTCCTTTGGTTAGTTTTATTCCTACCTTTTAAGGTAAAATTTCTTCCATATCATCCTCTTCCTTTTCTTCTTCATCATTTTGTTTTTGAGATATTTTTTTTTGAGAGAGGATTCTAGATGAATACATTGGATTTTCTAGAGAGTGTTCAAGCTCTTATTTATGGTCCAATACATTGCTTTCTACTCCAGGAGAGGGTAAAGTTTCTATATTTTTCTCCACCACTTGCATTGAGGGGGGAATCCCTTGACATCTTTGGACATACTCCACCCTCCTATGGCCAATTTGGGGATTTTGTTGTGGATTCACGAGGATGGATCTCGCTAGGTTCAACCTCTCGCATTTTAATATTTGTGTACCCTAATCCTAAGGGCCTCAATTGCATGTTGCTATTGATATTGGTTTAGAAGTCATTGTGGGATAAACTTGATTCACATTCATTTTTTTTTCTTTTTAACTGGCTGCGATTTATCTTCCTTCTCTTGTGTTGAGTGATCCACTTGGTTATTTTTTGGGTAGTCTTTCACGAAATGGTCATATTTGTTACATGAATTGCACTTGAAAATGAGTTTCTCGTAATCCATAGGTTGCATATGTTTCCAGTTGTCTAGAGATAATTGTATTTCTTCTGGTAATCGCTTTTCCAAGTCTACTTCCACACATATGTGAGCATAAATGAACATACCATCCCTGGGTTCAGATCTATTGTTGTACCTACATAGGGTGTCTCCTATGCAATACATAGTGTCTTCATTCCAACAATTCAATGGGAGATGTGGCAAATGGACTCACATTGGAACAACTGACGGGACATTGTGTTTTGGGTTAAAATTTGAAGTTCACCTATTCAAGTACATACCCCTTTTTCCAAAGAAATAAGGTCCATTTCGAAAGATAAGATCTCTATCTTCTTTGGCCTCAAATAGGAAGGCATAAAAGCCTCTTCCACAAAAATAATGGGTGATCTTGCCTTTTATTAGCACTTGCAAATTTTTTTGTACCTAGGTTTCCATGGCTCTAGGTGAATGTCATATCCCCTAATCTGACCAACCAATCTTCTTTCGACCAATGCTAGTGCCATATGCCAAGAAGATGAAGAAGGGGGGGAAATCATGGATTTCATTTATCTTCTTGAAAAATCTGGAGTGTTGGGGATTTACCGTCTTCTCTAATGTAGAAAAAAGATCCCATAAAGTTATAACTTCAAGATCTAGAGGGGGGAAGGGTGTCCTCCTCCAATGGTTAAATCCATGGTAAAATCTAAAGGTGTACTGGGCATGGGAAGAATCATAGGTGGGAGGGCTTAGAGACAGTGGATGCTTAAGTTATCCAATATGTAAGCCATACTTCCAATCCTCTGCAACGACTTTTAGGGACCATAGTACATGGGTGACAATTTATTATCCTTCTTTTGTTGCTTGACATACATCTATTAGTATGGTCATAACCTTAGAAATACCCAATCCACCATTTCAAACTCCTTTTTGCTGTAATGTTGATCTACTTGTTGTTTCATCCTATTTTGCACTATATCTAAGTTGTCCTTCAATAGTTGGAGAACCTCTAGTTGGTGCACATTCTATAATATGTCCTTCAGGTATTGGCACCATCGACACCATCCAATGAAGCTAGGAAAGCAGAGAATGATAAGTCTCTGATGCAAGATAAACTATCTCCTTCAAAAGGCATGATCGAGAAAGATGATTCCTCGTATTCTTCTTCTCCCCGTCAAGTTGGAGAATGCTCAAGGATGACTGAAGTAAGAAGAACTTCAGATGAAGAAGATACATTCTAAAGAGGGAATGAAGACATTTCCATTGGTAAAATTGATAAGAATATATGGATAATGTATCAACGTGTTTCCTGTGGAACTAGTAACCATAATATGGTGAAATGTTGAAGAAGACGATCTGTGCAAGAAAAGCCATCCAAGAAGAAGGCTAAAGGTGAAGGTCATTTCTCAAAGCAAAGGAAAAGGGGGAATGAGAAGAAGGGATCATGGTTCCAAGATGGGAACAAGACACTCTGCTCTTATTTTGGTAAGAGTGGACATTATATTGAGAGGTGTTGGACACTTTATCCACAATTATGTTTGAAGTAGAACACAAAATATGTAAAGGCACTTGCAAGAAGACAAGCAACAACCTCAAGTGAAGTTAATATTCTTGCTGAAAGATTTGAAAAAAAATACTTCCTAATGGTTGGTCTTAATAGAGTGACATATGAAGACATTGAGGAGTGGTTCGTGGACAGTGGCTCATCTCGTCACATGACGGAGATGAGATCAATATTCCTAACTTTCTCAGATATTGGAACAAATTGCTATGAAGGATCTGGAACTAACACCAAACAAGCAATAAGAGTGTTTGGATATGTAAGGTTCCAGCTCGAGTTGAGAGGATTTATGGGATTAGAACATATTTTATATGTTCTATATTTGAAAGTGAACCTACTCTCGGTTGCAACATTTGAAGATGAAGGATATGCAGTTACATTCTAGAATGGCCAGGTGCTTGTGTATTCAAGGGAAGCTACTCAAGATAGAACAATAGTGCTTGGTGTTCGGAAGGAGAGGTTATACAGGTTACTAGTAAGACCTGTAATTGGTCTAATGGTTTCTTGGATTCAAAATCATATTCTACGTCATATTGAATGTTAGATTCAACATCAGCGTCAGAGACATTGTCAGAGATAGGAAGTTGTGAGACTCCTTCCAATACTAAGGGAACGATGAGTCCATGAATAAACCACCAATCATAAAATATTTCATTGTAAATATATATATTCACAAAATGCAAGCTTATATGCATATGTAGATACCTTCTAAGTCTATTTCTATTGTTGTATTAGAAGGCTTGAAAGCTACTCATGGTATATTGTAAGAGTGAGAAGAATTCTGTAAAATTTCTATATAGCCACCTTATATATTGTTAAGAGTGAGAGGATTTTTGTAAAGGGTTTCTATATAGCCACCTTATATATTGTTTAAAGTAAGAGAAATATTGTAAAAGGTTTCTATATAGATGCTTTGTTATAGGAGTGAGAGGGATCTTATAAATATTTTTAAGCCTTTCCACAACAATGTAGACAATTATATTGTCTTGTTATTAGCAACGAACTATATATGGATTGAATTGTATAAATTAACATTCTTATTTTTAAGAACCAAAGGTGAAGGAACATAAGGACGCAAGCAGTTGGAGCGTGTAGATCGAAAGCGGGAAGAGTATTGAATTAATGCAAATCTTCCTAGAGCTGGTAAATGAGAGATAATCTTATTTGTAAAGAGACAAAAGGTATATACTTGTATAGATGCATGTTATAAGCATCTCCAAGATATTATGTCATGTTCGTGTAGATGTATACCTTGAGCAGAAGCAGGTTAAACAATACAAATGTATGTAGAGAATATATTTTGAGTTGCTTTCAGGGCAGGAGAGAGGAAATGGAGAGGAAATTCATTTAGAGACTCCTACAAATACACCTTCAGTATAGGAACAATAAGGCATAGATCAACACTCGACTTGGTTTCATGATTGGTCGAGATAGATTATCTTCAACCGAGAAAGAATTGGAGTGGATGTTGAGTACATGATTTAGATTAGGATATTATAGAGATTCAATTAGTAGATTTTGTTGAAAGAATCTATCAGCCAAAATCAGAACTAGATTTGAACTAGTTTTAGATGCCGAAGAGCTAGAGTCAGAGCCATATTCCAAAGAAGCAAACAAATGCACACTAATCTATTATCCAATATCCAATATGAAAATTTAGTCCTAGGATATTCAAGAAGGTGGAAGAGTGAAGAAGCTTCATCATTGGATAAGAGCATTATAGTAAGGTGGGAGAGTGAGTAAGAGTTATCATCACTAAGTTGTTGAAATATTCATACTTTTGGAGGACCAAAAGTTCTTTAGTTCGAAGGTGTGATCCAGGAATGCTCATAGAGGTCTACGAGGATCTAGAACGCTCACAAAGGTCCGGGAGGATCTAAAAAAGATCAAAATTTGACCATCTCAAATTCTCTCAAAAACTACATCATTGTGTAGAGCTCGGTGACAAGTTTCCAACGACACAAAAATCGCCTCAAACAAGCTTGTATGCAAATGTTATGGCCAGTCAACATTCAAGTCAAATACGACAAAAGTCAAAGTCAAAAAGTCAAGGTGACATGTGTCATCACTAGAAGGGTGACATGTGGCATGATCGTACATCAATACGATGCTGACATTGCAATAGCATAGGTTGCCCCGTGGCACACTGAATGTTTGACTGGGCAAGGTGACATGGCTTTAGGAAAACACAGGTGGAACGATACTCAGTTGACATGTGATGTTGGTCGACCAATGAGAGGCTAATATGTGGCAACCTCCCATTGGTTTATTGAGGATGAAGTTGTTTAAAATTATTGTTGGGAGTTTGGAGGATCAAACCCGAACCTCCTTCATAACAATCCAACAACCTTACCATTGCACCAAGCATTTAAGTATTAACTGTATACAATACCACATGTATTTAAGTTTGATGAGGTTTTTATATGGGCGGAAAAAGGGTCGAGGGATAAGCCCTCGACCCATGCCATATGTATTACAATGTAACCATAGGTTGAGATCCACAGGGGCAACATTATATTATGCTACCGCATATACCAAACAAACTATATTTTAACCAATACATATTCACACGGGCAGTTTAAAACATTTAACATATAGTTTCAACGAATGCCATAATATATGGCAAGGTTGATGGGATTCGATCCCATGACTTTCCGTATCATTTTACAATGTCTTAACCATTGCACCAAAGGCACCACTTATTACAGGCACTCCAACAACAAACATTTAAGTTGATGCCGCAAAGTTCGGGTAGAAGATTTAGGCCCGTGCCCTATTTATGGGCGTGCGAACCTAGGTTGATACACATTACGAGGAGTGCACATCCCAATGTTGGCATAGATCTCAACGATTTCATATATTTCTATGCATGGTACAAATGCATGCCATAGTTTCACTAGATTTTGTGTTGCATAGATTTGTGTGCAATGAGGTAATCTGTCAACATATAGGCATGTTTATACTCATTTTTCTTATTTTCTCGAGAGGAGTACGATGGTGATTTTATTTTTGTGCTAAAATGTTTTCTATGAAATTCTTAGCCCATATTTCCATTAATGACTGTCATAGTGCATCATTTGGCAAGTAAATAGGGTAAAATTGAACCAGTTCAGAATATGGTCAAGTTTATACTCATTTTTGTCAGAATTTTGCAAGGAATTCAATGGTATAATCTATTTTTGAGTTTGAGTAGTGAAATTGAAGAGTGACTTCAAAATTGGCTTTGTAAGTCCATTTTGTATTGTAATTTGACATTTTGAGATTATGAGAAGTAGTCTCGCTATTTGAAGGCAACTATGAAGTTGAAGTAAAATATGTCATCAAATATTTTTTTATTTGAGTTATTTTATTTTATGTTGTGTTAGCTCATATTTCTTCAAATTAATCATCATTTTATGAGATTTTGGATAATAATCACATCATCATTTTTCTACAAATCACCTCAATACAATCAAGAATTATTCTGAATCAAGTTAGATGCTAAAATGGGTTTTTAAATATTAAGATTGGTATCTAAGGATTTTCAGATCAAGGGGGGAAGCATGGGTGACCCTAGGGGGATTGAGATGGAAATGATTGCAAAAGTCAACTATAATCTCAAGTATGCTATATAGACAAATATGCTAGCAAGATAAGATAAAAGGCCTACCTCGTCCAGACGTTCGATGAAGTCTACCATTGAGCACTTGACCCAAAGCGATATACCTGCAACTAGTCCTCAATAACTAATCAATGCAAGTATATGGTGATAATATATGATGTTAGTACATTCAATATCATAATCCATCAACATTCATAACAAATATGCCCATGGAATAATAATTCAAATATTTGCAAGATATTAATTTGAGGAGCAAAGAGTATTTCTATTAAGATATAATCAACATAAGTGAGTGAGTTACAAATTTCCATGTCGACATGGTTCAAAACCGAGAAACTAAGTTCCTTCTAACTGGGCCTCCACCACTTCAATCCTCCATCAAAGGCAAGCTCATATAAGAGAGACAATGAAGTTCTCAATCAGTAAGGGAAGAGCTTGGGGGCTGAACAATGTGTTCATACTTAAAGGACAAAGGGAATGTGAAGTGGATAATTTCTCCAGAGTAACTTTGCTCTCAAAGTTGAGTTCTTCCTCTCTCTTTTCCATAGCTTATATTTGGCCCATTTATAGCCTTCAAATGGAACTGAAGGGCCGAGTCAGAACGTTTCCAGTATATGGAAGGCCAAGGATCATTGATCTCATGACGTGACATGGAAACCCGACACCATTTTTCAATTTTGTGCACATTTCCTGATGTATGTGGGCTATAGTGGTGCAACCCGTGTATACACATGCTGTATAGTAGGCAAGGCGCGTATATCTAGAAAAAATATATTTTTATCTCTGGGATTTGCAAAAAGGGGCTTCAAGTCTGCATAGGGAAATGGAAAAAGGCCTTCTGTGCAAGATTGCATGGGGTGAGGAAAATCTTGCTATAACAGATGCCCCCTAATGTGTGAGCTCAGAGGAGTATCCGTGATGGTCGAAATACATTATAAAAACCCAGAGGTGGAGTAATGGGGACCCAGCTGGAAGAACTAGTTTCTCATTACAATCTGTACTGACTTTGCATACATGGCTGCCAATTTGAATTACACTGCAGATCCATGTGAAAATATACCAAACAACTGTCCATGGGCATGAATAGGAAAATACAAATGTGGTTACATGCCAAAGGCTATCATAGTCACGAACAAGGCCCAATAAAACCAGTCTTAAAATCAATCTGAATATATCTGTATACAATGAAGTACAATCTGATCTCCCATGATCACTGAAGTCACATCGATATTGGTCCAATAAAAAGGTAGTAACAACTTAGTAAATTTGTGGCTACAAATTGATGCCTTTAAGCCTTCTACACAATCCGCCAAAGGTGCAAGTCTACATCGTGTAAATAAAGGAGTTGAGGTCGAACATAATGGGGCTTCGTTTGATTACTGGTCATTGAGGTATACCGTTAACAAACGAGAGACAACCTACTGATGATGAAAGTAGGCATCAAGGCACCAAGTACATTCTTACAAGTGTGAATAAAGGAGTAAGGGTTGAACACTTGAATAATCCATCGATCATGAGACATTGATGTATTCCCAACTATTGATGGTGAGAGGACCTGCCACTAATGACTGTAAGCCTCTAGGTACTCATAGGAATCTAGGTCTCGTCTCTAGAATATATGAGTTGAAGTCAATGGAAGGAGACCCATTGAAAGGAGAGAAGTAAGGCATCTCTCATCATTCAACACTAGGTACAAAGTAGGAGCTTGATGAATTGGAGGAAATCGAATGAAGAACATGTTCACAAACCAACAACCCTATGCATCTTTCACGTGTGCCAAGTGCAAGCTGTACACGAAAAAGGCAGCGGTACACGAAAAAGGCCCTCTGAATAAAAGCCAATGAGGAAAACTGCTGACAAAGGCAAGGAAACCACCAATAAGGCTAATGGCATCCAAGACACTGCATGAATCCCAATGTGTGAATAAATGTCTTATCGTCAAACAGAAGGGAAACCACCCAGTCAACGACCAATGATGAAATGTCAATTGCTAGGTTCAAGTTTGCCTACCAATGAGGAAAGTAGGACCAAAGTGCGCAATAGGACTACAACTTCATGTGATTCTGATACAAACTAAGGGTATGGCCGACACGCAAAGTCAAGATTTCTGAGGAATGGCCGACACAGGTTGATAAACATCCTTTGAACAAGAGCATGAGACAGATGGAAGACTCTGGCAGCATAGACTCAATGATGAAACCATGAGATGCAGGAGGCACCAATCAAACTCTCCATAGGTACTAGAAGAGTAACCAGTCGGGGGAGTAAACTCTCTGTAACGAGCTTAGCTTCCTAAGGCCATGCTAAACCCAAAATTATGATGACAAGTGGACTCAAAAATTTTGTGCTCTGTTCAAAGGCAACACGACTGCTGCCAATATAAGATAATACTCCCTTCCCGCCCGTCTTTTTTTGTTTTTTCACAGTCAAATGAATGCTATGATACATAGGAGGAAATGAGTGTCACAAGTAAGCAAAACTAGTTCCAGCAGTGGAACATACCTATGAATAATGCAAGGAAGTTCACGCGAGAGATGGACACTCGGGGGAATGTTCCCTCTTGGGTATAGGGTGTCAAGTTGCAAAGGATATAAACAAGGCTCTGCTTGGTTGAGGATGTAAAACTGTTGAGGCAAACGGTTTATAATGCAAAGTGAGAACCGTGAATAGGCTCAATACTGCAAGCAAGAGCATGAGATGCAATCACAAATTAATGCCAAAAAAAGTCCTTTTTCATAATCTTAGTCTAATTGGTTTGAAAAAGCGATAAACTTGTACCAAACAAACATTCTTTCAAATCCAATTTACAAGTGTGAAAGAGACAAGTTCACACAACAATCTTTTCACTTTTTGAAAATTAGTCGGAAAAGAGCTTAACTAAGACTCACGACCTTTCAAGTCCAATTTAACGAGTGTGAAAGGGACAAATTCACCCGATAATCTTTTCGCTTTTTTAGACAAGTCGGAAAAGAGCTTAAATTGGACTTGCTTGGGAGTTTCTAGGCGACATGTCATGGGGAGGCCAAGGCTCCCATGCTGGACTTCTGTGAAATGTCAGTATCTTACGAATAGCTAACACAAGCTTTGGAAAACCCAAATATCTCCAAGTCAAGGAGGGTGAAGTGCTAGCAGAGGTTACCGTCTCCATGATATATTAGATAATGTCTCTTAATTGAAAGGACATAGGAGGAGGCATTGGATACCCCACAAGACCATCCCAATCAAAGGGAACTTCTCCAGGACTTGGAGGGAGAGTACTCGGGGAGAGTAAAACTCTCTCTTGTTTAGAAGGTGCAGTATCAGAAATGCTAACGACATGGTTGGCGGATTCATCACCCTCCAAAAGGAGAGTTGGATTGATCATAGATTGCATCGGTGCGACCACTTCTTCAAATCTGGGTTGAATAGGATGCGTGGCAACATGGCTAGGAGATGCATCACCCTCGATAACGAGGGTGTGGTCAGGAGAGGATTGCATAGACATGACTGCCATGTCAATCAAAGGAGAAACATGGTGTGGGGAAACCACCGACGCCTCATAACCCGAGGGGCCCCTAGGTGAAATCCATGCTTCTGGTATCTTGACAGTAGCAGGACATAAACGAGTAAGGTGATTTCCTTTGCAAGTCCTGTAAAGGAATTTAGGCTTACGTTTGACATGTCTAGGCTTCTCAATCATATGAATGCCCCCAACGTCATTTAAAATGGTTGGTGACATGTTCTCAGCGTGGCTGGAAAAGGCTGGATATTCATCCCCCACATGATGTACAAAGTTTGGAGATGTGATATTGATATGACTCGTGGCGAATAGAGCGATGCCCCCAAAATGATTAGTAGTGGATGGTGATGGAGCTCTAATATGACTGGTAGTGACTGGACTAGCGACGGTGGTGAGTTGCAGCATTTGAGACCAAGGTCCCATGATAGATTGGTTTTAAGACATTGCAGACCAAGAAGGATCCTAGTTTACACCATGTCCGGGTCTGGAAAGGTAGTGTCCTCCGCCTAATTGATCCATAGAGGTTTGTACGGGCATCATCACTGAAGCAGATGTTTGCGAAGAGACAAAAGTATGATAATGATTATTCAAGTGAGGATATATGTTTCCCCCATGTGACGGGGTTCTGTGAAGAGGGTAGCCCGAATTGTAAAATTGATTTTCTCTGTATGAAATACCTAAGGATATAAGTGGACCCGCCATGGGAAAAGTGTTTGAAGGAACTCGCATGGAGGACGAAGGATACACGGATGGGGTGTAATAAGTAGAATAACCACCCATTTGAGTATTGGCTCCTGAAAAAACATAGCTAGGATTGGATCTGTAAGATGGGAGGTTCCAACCTCCCACAATGAGAGTTGGTTGACGGACATGACTCCTATCAAATGAAGACGTAAACGGCGGGGCCATGGTGCCCCTAGATACAAAACTAGGGTTCACATAAGTGGGCCAGGGAGAGGATTGAAAGAGTGAAGGCACGCTTGGCATATCAATAGGAAAATGATTAGAGACCCAAGGCATGGATTGAGTGTCATAATTATGCATACCATTATGAAAAGCGGACGAATTCGTCCCCATGAAATGAGTGAACATCATGGTGGGGGGGGGTAGCGGTAAAGGAGGGAGTCATAGGAACTCCACTATTTATGATAAAGCAACCCAAAGCGCGTTATAAAATCTCAAAGGTTTACTAATAATCACAGAGCACACCAAAAATAATCAAACGATCAATATGCACACAAACAAGATAAAGTGGTTGAAAGGGGCCTCCCTCCCTAAAGTAGGTATGCCTTGCCCAAGAGGGGCCCGAGACTCCCTGCTAAAGATCAGAGGTATTAGAATCAGTTATAAGGGTCCTCATGGGCTTAACAACTAGTCGACCAGATCCCCCCGGAGAGGTAATCCTCCATAAAGGTTGTGTGATGTTCGACCCTTATATGACCCAGGGTACCTGCAGAATAACCCATGCAAGTAACCTATGTGGTACCTAAGTCAAGCAACTAAGAAACCATGGTATAACCGATGTACATGCCAACAATCATAAGTTAGGTCCACCGTATGGGCAAGGTAGCAAAGCCCATAATCTTGAAAGCACCGCCTCTCACGGAGGTAAGGGCACTAGCAAGATCCCCATATACGAATAGATGCCCATAAATATATCTAATGCTAACAAGGCATCAGGGAGATATCCCTTCAATCGACCTCACGTGACCTCGTGCTTAACACTGGTGTAAGCGAAGCCTCCTGATATTACCGAGTATACAATGGATTTCTCCACTCCCTTAGTCAGACGCATATGTTGATTTAATAGCCTTAGAGAAGTTTACTCACAAAATCCTATTCCAAGGCACTAAATCCTAAGCTAGTTTATGCACCCTAGAAAATAAAATCGTTACTAATCAATTTTAAATTATAGCGTTAATTTTAATGGCCTTGCTTACTCAAAAGGTGTGATCGTGAAACTAGTGATGTTATGACTCAACAAGTAAAATAAATGAATATAAATACAATGCAAAGTCCTAACTTCGATTTTCAAAAAATGATATGCTTCCTAAAAATGCAATTTTCAATTCAATTCTGCAATCCTAAATAAAAATGCAATCTCTCTTTACATGCACTAAGATAAATAACAAAGTCTCAAGAGATCAAAATGCCAATCAATGTAAAATCCCTAATATTTTTGTATTTTCAATATAAGAAAAATGAAAATGCAAGGACTGGACAACAACTTGATATAAAGACTCTACTGTGTATAGACAAAGACAACCCAAGTAGGATATCAAGGAGAAAAACACCCAGCCCAAGGTGCAAGGACAATCAAAATGAAAAGATTATGAGAAAGGCACCGCCCAAAAATTCTACCAAAGACAAGTTTCCTGTCACTCCACAGACACTTAACGGTCACTACAGAGACCCAAGAAGACTCAACAATCATCCAGACCTACCCAGAAACCACCAAACCCATCAATCAAGCAACAAAGGTTGATGTACATGACTTTTCAAGGGAAAATCACGTATGTACACAACTTGCAGAAGGACAATATGTGTATGTATGCGACTGTCAATCAAAAACTCGCGTATATGTGTCAAAACACGGCTAGGCTAAGGAGAAGGTTGAAAGACTCAAACCGAGAGTGAACCGAGGCTATCAAGTAATCATACGACAAGAAACTCGATATGAACAAGAACAATCTAAGGAGAAGAACACTACAAACCCCAAAAAAGAAGATTCAATCCCCAGTATGGTCGCCAATTCTGTTATGAGGAACATCTCTCTATGGTTAGGGGTAAACCACAATAGACAGAAATGACTGCAGAAATAAACTCTAATCTCAAGTATGCTATATAGACGAATATGCTAGCAAGACAAGATTAAAGGCCTACCTCGTCCAGATGTTCAATGAAGTCCACCGTTGAGCACTTGACCCAAAGCAATATACCTGCAACTAGTCCTCAACAACCAAGCAATGCAAGCATGTGGTGATAATATATGATGTTAGCGCATTCAATAGCATAATCCATCAACATTCATAACAAATACGCCCATGGAATAATAATTCAAATATTTGCAAGATATTAATTGGATGAGAAAAGAGTATTTCTATTAAGATATAATCAACATAAATGAATGAGTTACAGACTTCTGTGTCGGCACGGTTCGGAAACGAGAAACTAAGTTCCTTCCAACAGGGCCTCCACCACTTCAATCCTCCACCAAAGGTAAGCTCATATAAGAGAGAAAATGAAGTTCTCAATCAGTAAGGGAAGAGCTTGGGGGATGAATAATGTGTTCAGACTTAAAGGAAAAAGGGACGCAGACTCAATGTGAAGTGAATAATTTCTCCAGAGTAACTTTACTCTCAAAGTTGAATTCTTTCTCTCTCTTTTCCATAGCTCAGATTTGGCCGATTTATAGCCTTCAAATGGAACTGAAGGGTCGATTCAAAACGTTTCTAGTATATGGAAGGCCAAGGATCATTGATCTCGTGATGTGACATGGAAACCCGACACCATTTTTCAATTTTGGTCACATTTCCCGATGTACACAGGCTATAGTGGTGCAACCTGCGTATACGCATGCTGTATAGTAGGTAGGGCATGTATATGTGGAAAAATTATATTTTTGGCTCTAGGATTTGCAAAAAGGGACTTCAAGTCTGCATAGGGAAATGGAAAAAGGCCTTCTATGCAAGATTGCATGGGGTGAGGTAAATCTTACTATAACAAAAGTGGAAAGAGATGAAGGGTGCCCCTATAGATCAAGGTAAAAGGAAGGGATGAGGCTTAAGAATGAGTCTCGTGAGAAGTTAATTGGCTTCCAAAGGTGAAGTACTTGCAAAACAATGTTAGCCTTGCTCAGAACAAGACAATATATAGTGAATGAAACCTCAATTCAAAGGGGATTCAACCAGAAAACCTTACTGTCCCAAATTGCAGCAGTATGGAAATATATATATATATATATATATATAAACAATAACAAGTTATAAGAGCTACAAATTATACCATCAAAATCAGGTGCAAGATGTTGGAAACAGAGTTAGCAATAAGTAGATAAATTTCCAATGATTAAAGCAAGATTTTGATAGTAATTAGAGGGATATTAGTTAGTGTTATCTGCAAGATTTGTAACAACCTTATGGCTGTAGAAAACAATTGCTACAACAACAAAATCTAACCACCAAAATCAGCTAACAATCCACCCAAACAATAACACTTAACTAGTAGATTAATTATGGCAACTTGAAAGTGAAATTTAGTGGTAGAAGAGTGAGCATACAATGATATAAAGATGAGTTTGTTGAAACCCTATTGGCTGTAGCATAAAGTCTATAACAAAAATGAGATTACTTGGCTAGTCAAGATGCCCTTAGGGCACATGAAAGCTTATAGTGATCCAGATTATTTTGAGAACAAAATGAAGATGGAAATATAAGAAGTAAATACACAAATATATTTCCATAAACATAGAGATACATAATGCACAATTTTTATTAATGAAATAAATGTACAAAAACTATAAAATTACAGAGTGAATGAACTCGCTAGAATGGTAGCAACTTATATCTAAGAAGAGATGTGATGGCTACTCTCATTCGCAAGAATATGGTTACAATGAGGCTCTAAAGGCCTTTTTAACATAAAGCATAAATGAGAAAACCCTAAACATCCAAAAACCTAACCCTAGGAGATGAAGCGCCAAAAGTCATGTGGGCCCTGATGGGGTAAGTTGGTACATCAACTTCCCGGGGTTGTAACTTTTGCATACAATCTTTGTTTTAGGTGCATGATAGCTCATTGGAAAGAATTATACGAGGACTACACATGTCGCCTAAATTCCATAGTGTGACTGTGCTGCACCCAAAAAACATTGTTTAGTGCCTAAAAATGACCACTAAAGTTTAGGACCATAAAAACCGTAGAAAAAACTACCAAGTTGGAAACTCCTATTTTGAGCTAGTTGAATAGGTGGGTGGCCATCGATTTCTTCCTAGATCATTTGCGGGTCCCCATTGCGTCAAATTCTCGTGGAAGATAGGGAATCTTTTTCTGAATATGAACCTTGGTGAACTGCTTTCCTTGCTGAAGAAATTGTCATGCTTAGCTTTATGAACTTGTTGCTGGAGGGGTTAGATCCATTCAACTGATCTAGCTTCATGATCTACTTGAGTGTGGGAGGACTCTATCAGTGAAGAGGCGATATGAGGAGTAGGAAGGGATATGTTGTAAATTTGATGGATTGGGTAGTGTGGAGGCACCCCCGTAGGTGACACAACTATATTTTTGTGCTCTTATACAACCTACTTCTGCTGGATAGAGAGGTCTTGGGCCATGGCTACAATGGTTGCAGTGTCATTCTATTCAACTTATGCCCATATTGTGAAGAGGCTAAACTTTGCGGTATGAGAGTTTACTTTGCGACACTATTTTGTTGGGACTGTAGTTGGGACTACCTCTGGTATTCTGTAGAGATGACCTTCCAAAGTAACAATGACGCTATAGGGTCGAGACTCATAAACAAAATGACGCTTCCACATATATGGTTGGACTAATAGAACATCACAAACTTCCAATAGGGAAACATCACGATACGTAATCCTTGAAGGGCTTGATGTCATAGGACATGTGACATTGCTGTCTGACACGAAGATATCGACCCTGGTGAAGCCACCCGATGTTGTATGGTTGCAGGTGTGGTGTTGTCAGCAAATCCAACTACTTGACGACCTTTTCTGAGATTAGGCTATTCTAGATTCCACTATCAACAATAAAATGCACCAGAGTCCCCTTCACCCACATCTGTGAATGGAAGAGGCACTCTCTCTCCTTAGGATCATCTGGTTCTTCTGGTTGGATTGTTGTGGTCACGATAGTAGCAATGGGTTCTCCATCAATTATCTATCTATTTTTATTATTGTCTGAATTAGAGTCCGATTCAAGTTTCAAATCTGTTTCTTTGAGCTCAGCTACGCATGATTGTTTCGAGCGAAATTCATCGGTCTTGTGCCAAGGGATTTTGTGGAAGTTGCACCACTTCCTAGTGTCCTTTTTCGTCTTCCCGTCACTCTCATTTTCCTACGGCTTGGACTGTTTGTATTGAGGTTCGCTATTATGTTAATTAGGGATACCTTTACCATACTTTGGTTGTTGTGGATTTGTAGACTCAAATTCCCGCTTGTTCTACTGCTTAAATTTCTTCTCAATTTTGACAACATATCAATAAACGACTCCTAGTGATGAGATGTCCAGAAACTCCATTTCATTTTGGATGTACCTATGTAGATCCTCGTGGTATTTTAGAACCATATGTTGCTCAGAGTCTTTGATACCTAGCTTAGTGCACAAGGTATGGAAGGTATTTGTGAACTCTGACATTGTTTGGCCCCTCTCTTGATGCATCGTGGTCTCCTGTACTGGTCGTCATAGTTTCCCATAGGGTAATATTCCAGACTCCTCTGTGGAATTTTGCTCCCAGTAAGTTTCCCACCAATGTTTGACATGGGGACGAGCCTTAAGGAGCACAAAGGTGATCTTTTCTCTGTCGAAAAAAATCTGGATAGAGAAATAACCTTCTAGCATATTTAACCACTTTTCCAAAGCATCCACATCAATCTAACCTTCAAATATGGGAATATCGAAATTAACTTGTACCTTGAATGGGGCAATGTCTCCAAAGTGACTGTTTGACCAAGACGTACATGCTATTGTCGATAATTGTTGAAGGATTTGGAAAAAAATCTCTAACATCTTGTTCCTCTGTTGCCTGAGGGCTTCCACAAGAAACAACCTGATGGGATCTTCTGCTCCCTCATCTCTCTTTTCTTCCACCATGGGAGTCTTCTTGGGATAGCGAGAGTGGTTTTCCTCAAGAAAAACTAGCTCAAGACCCAACTCTCTATACCCTGACCTCGTTAGGGACATGCACTAGGAAACGACAAGGAGTAGCTTGCTTTGATACCACTAATGTGGATTATTTTGAGAAAAAAATGAAGGCAAAAATATAAGAAGTAAATACATAGATATATTTCCAGAAACACAGAGATACAGTAATGCATAATTTTTATTAGTGAAAGAAATGTACAAAAATTGTAAAATTATAAAGTGAATGAACTCACTAGAATGGTGGCAACTTATCTCTGAGAAGAGATGTGATGGCTACGCTCATTCACAAGAAGATGGTTACAATGAGGCTATAAAGGCCTTTTTAACAGAAAACATAAGTGAGAAAACCCTAAACATCCAAAAACCTAACCCTAGGAGATGAAGCGCCAAAACTCTTGTGGGCCCTGATGGGGTAAGTTGGTACATCAACTTCTCGGAGTCGTAACTTTTTCATACAATCTTCATTTTAGGTGCACGATAGCTTGTTGTAAAGAACTATCTAAGGATTACACATGTTTCCCAAAGCTTATAGTGTGATTGTGTCGCACCCAAAAAAATTTGTTCGGGGCCTCAAAACGCCCCCGGAAGTTTAGGACCTGAAAACTCATAGAAGAATTGCCAAGGTGGAAACCCCTGTTTTGAGATTGTGGAATAGGTGGGTGGCCACCAATTTATGCCTGGATAATTCTTCCCACATTAGGAAGAAATGGTCCCTAATGTGTCAAGTTCCCGTGGAAGATAGGGAAGCTTTTGCTGAATTTGAACCTTAGTGAACTGCTTGCCTTGTTGAAGAAGTTGTCCTACTTAGATTTATGAACGTGTTGCTGGAGGGGTTGGATCCATTCAAATTATATAGCTAAATGATTTTCTTGAGTGTGGGAGGAATCTGTCGGTGAAGAGGAGATATGAGGAGTATGAAGGGCTCTATTATAACTTGGCAGGATTGGATAGTGTGGAGGCACCCCCGTAGGTGACACAACAATATTTTTGTGCTCTCCTACAATCTTATTTTGCTGGATATAAAGGTCTTGGGTCGAGGTTGCAATGGTTGCAGTTTCCTTCTGTTCACCTTCTACCTAGGTTGTGAAGAGGATAAAACTTGTGGTGTGAGAGATTAATTTGCGACACTATTTTGTCAGGACAATATTCAAGACTACCTCTGGTATTATGTAGAGCTGACCCCCCAAAGTAACAATGATGCCACGGGGTCGAGACTAATAAAAAACATGACACTTCCAAATATATGGTCGGCCTAACAAAACATAATAGACTTCTAATGGGGCAACATCACACAGTGACTCATCCTTGAAGGGATTGATGTTGTAGGACATGCGACACTGTTGGCTGACACAAATATCTTGACCCTGGCGAAGCCACCTGATGTTGTATGGTTGTGGGTGTGGTGTTGTCGGAAAATGGAACTGCTTAATGACCTCTACTGAGATTAGGTTCTTTTGGCTTCCACTATCAACAATAAAATGTAGCGGGGTCCCCTTCACCCACATCTGTGAATGGAATAGGTGTTCCCCCTCCTCAGGACCCTCTGGTTCTTCTGGTTGGATTGTCGTGGTCACGATAGTAGTGGGTTTTGCATCAATTATCTATCTCATTTTATTATTGTACAAATCAGATTCTGATCGAGGCTCAACTCTGTTTCTTTGAGCTGAAATACCAATGACTATTACGAGCGACATTCATCGGTGTTGTGCCAAGGGATTTTGTGGAAGTCACACCACTTCCCAGTGTCCTTCTTCATCTTCTTGTTTCTCTTCTTTTCCTGTGGCTTGGACTGGTTGTCTTGAGGTTGGATATTCTGTGAATTAAGGCTACCTTTGCCATACTTTTGTTGTTGCGGATTTCCAAACCCAAATTCCAGCTTGTTCTGCTGCTTAAATTTCTTCTCGATTTTGACAACATATCAATAAGAGGCTCCTAGTGATGAGATGTCCATAAAATCCATTTCAGTTTGGATGTACCTGTGTAGAGCCCCGTGGTATTTTAGAACCAAATGTCGCTCGGAGTCTTTGATACCCAGGTTGGTGCACAAGGTATGGAATGTATTTGTGAACTCCAACAATGTTTGGCTCCTCTCTTGATGCAACATGGTCCATCTCATGTATTGGTCATCATATTTTCCCATAGGGTAATATTACTCCTTGAACACATCCATAAAAAAATCCCAAGTGGGCTCGGCCCCAAATATTCTAAACTCCTCCGTGGAATTTTTCTCCCAGTAAGTTTCCCATCAATGTTTGACATGGGGGAGATCCTTAAGGAGCACAAAGGTGATCTTTTCTATGTCCGAAAAATTGTGGACATAGAAATAACCTTCTAGCATATTTAACCACTTTTCCAAAGCATCCACATTGATCTAACCTTCAAATACGGGAATATCAAAATTAACTTGTACCTTGAATGGGACAGTGTCTCCAAAGTGACTGTTTGACGAAGACGCGCCTACTATTGTCAACAATCATTGAAGGATTTGGGAAAAATTCTCCAACATCTCGTTCCTCTGCTGCAAAAGGGATTCCGTGAGCGACAACTAAATGTGACCTTCTGCTCTCTCGTCTCTCTTTTCTTCTACCATGGAAGGCCACTTGGGCTGGCGAGAGTGGTTGTCCTCAAGAGAAACTAGCTCGAGACCCAACTCTCTATACCCTGACCTTGTCGGGGACATGCACTAAGAAGTGACAAGGAGTAGCCTTCTCTGATACCAATGATCCAGATTATTTTGAGAACAAAATGAAGGTAGAAATATAAGAAGTAAATACACATATATATTTCCAGAAACACAAAGATACAATAATGCACAAGTTTTATTAATGAAATAAATGTACATAAACTGTAAAATTATAGAGTGAATGAGCTCGCTAGAATGGTGGCAGCTTATCTCTGAGAAGAGATGCGATGACTACGCTCATTCGCAAGAAGATGGTTACAATGAGGCTCTAAAGGCATTTTTAACATAAATCATAAATGACAAACCCTAAATATCCAAAAACCTAACCCTAGGAGATGAAGCGCCAAAAGTCGTGTGGGTCCTGATGGGGTAAGTTGGTACATCAACTTCTTGGGGTCATAACTTTTGCATACGATCTTCATTTTAGGCACACGATAACTTGTTGGAAAGAACTATCCAAGGACTACGCATGTTTTCATCACAGTCGAGAGAAAGTCTACAGTGTGACTGCACCGCACCCAAAAAATGTTGTTTAGGGCCTCAAAATGGCCCCGTAAGTTTAGGACTCGAAAAATCATAAAAAAATTGCTAAGGTGGAAACCCCTGTTTTGAGCCAGTGGAATAGGTGGGTGGCCACCGATTTATGCCTGGATCATATAGCATGTAGAAATTAGATCCTATCTTAAACAATTCAATCTCTTCAAAATCACGTATAACAATGCATGAATACTCAATCTCCAATGCAAGTAGATTAGTGCCTTATCTAAAGGGTTATGGAGTCTCTTGTGTATGAGCTAGGGTTTATTACTTCTGTAGTGGTGTAAGCCTTTTTGCTTCTTAGAGAAAACAAACCCTAGCAAGGTAAATCTACAAGGGTATAATCATTTTTACTCCTTGTAGCAACCTTTACAAAACAATTTTTTCAATGACAACAAGGATATATCTTGATGGAGGGTGTATGCCTTTATACTCCTCCAAGAGTTTTGAAAAATTAACCTTAAAACAAAGAAGAAACAACACTGTTGTTGAAATTCCTTTTCTAGTTCAAGAGAAAGCATGAAAAACCCTTATTTATCAAGAATATTCCACCACATTACCAAGAAAGAAGCATCCAAGAGATAACGCCTAGCCTTCCTTCACCAATAGACAAGTAAAAGCATCCACAATGCACCAAACAAGAGAGAGATATAATTGCCCGAGCAGGGCAAAAATTTCAACCAAGAGTGTATGTAATTCTCAAGCACATGATGTAAAATGAGAATGAGTTGACCTGTATTTATATGAG
The DNA here is from genome assembly GCA_009831015.1 of Picea engelmannii. Classification (NCBI taxonomy): domain Eukaryota; kingdom Viridiplantae; phylum Streptophyta; class Pinopsida; order Pinales; family Pinaceae; genus Picea; species Picea engelmannii. Next base: position 1,482,172 of record ML777531.1, on the reverse strand, counting down.
GTCATCTAACCCTAATTTGTCCACTTTTTAAAAACTCAACATCAAATTAGAGAGGCCAACCTCATATATTTTCCTTTTATAACTTAAAAATAAAAATTACATAAAATAATCCCTTTAAAGGGTGACGTCATTCCCTAAAGGGGGATCATAGGACTCAAAAGCGAGGTGTTGAGCCTCTAGATGCAAGTAGTTGGGACTCCAAAGGCCACATGTCCATCTCTCATGCTATGGAGTGTCATGTCATGCATTTTCCTTCTTCAAACCACATAATCTTCCTTCTGGATCCATCAAGCCCATCAATCCCTAGCCTCTTCATGATGTGAAGGCTTAGGAGGTGATGTTTTTGGCCTCCAAAGGTCAACGCCCAAGTTGAAGGGGCTATCATGTAATCACCTAGTAGTGTCCAAATGCCTCCAAAGGAAACACCCATCATCTCAAGTGTGCAATGGCTCCGACGTCCTCTACCCATCCCGTGGGGCGCATCATCCAACATGTGGGCTTCAAGCCCCTATGAAGGTATAAGTCATGGAAAAGCTTCCACCTGGTGAGGTCCTACAAAGAAAAACAAGTATGCACTCGAAAGGTACACAAGTCACATGTATCATGCCAAGTAAGCCATAACTAATAAAATAACCACCCAAACATGTGCATCAAATCCCCCTTTTTCAAAATAAACAAATGCTCAAAGACCTTATACAACTTGCCAAATTTAAGTATGGGAGGGTTGTCATGGTGTTCTATTGGGTAGATCAATCCCCAAATCAAGGAGTGTTTCTTGAGAAGACCCTCTCTAAATCATGTAAAAGAGAATTCGGTGAATGGGGGTGTGACTTTTGGGCATGGGGTTTCTTGACATACAAGGGCTCATATTGTCTCCTTTATGGGTGCCTTTGTAGAGGGTGTGTTTCATCCTTGTTTTGAATGCAACCTTTTTCCAAACCATTTATTTTCCGTTAATTGATTAAGGTCTAAACATTGAGTACTATATGCAAATGAAAGTAAAGAGTACCGCAATGCCACTTGAAGCTAGGAATACATCAAGTGCCATGTGCAATTAAAGTAAAAGACACCGCAAATGCATTCCCTCAACAAGCGAGACATTTATTAGTTATGTGTTTTATTTTATAGGTCCTTGAATTTTATGGAGAAGCGTTTCGTTTCTCTCAGGACCTTAGGGAGATAATCCGAAAATGCCCTACCTATGCATACATGGCATTGGCCTTTCCACTTACACAATTTTCCAATTTACTGTTGGGAATCCTTCTTAAAAAACCATTTTTTGGAGTAAGTACGCGCCCTGCTGAACTACTGCCCGCATACACACACTAGCTGCATACTAGTCAGCACACATACATACGCGATTTGCATGCTAGATAGCCCGTGTTTACCTCCAAAAGTTGCAAAAAAAAAATTTGCAAGGAATTTAGCGGAGTTTATGGGCTATCGAGAGTTTCCCAACCATTTCACCCAATGTAGCCCATCCCCAAACCGAATAACCATCTTTTTCTCATAAAAAAGAGGTCTTGGTGTCCCATTTACAACATGAAGCAAGAGAACAAAGAAACTCTGGCAAAATCCCTTCCTTTTCTAGCCCAAGTTTTGTAGCACTTTCTGATATTTGGCCTCAACATTCCCCCTCTAGCCCTTTCTCCTTATACAATCCTTTGCCTTTTCCCAAAGAGATCAGTTGGTTGTGAGAGGCAGCATGGGAATGATGCACTTGGAGCAGCAGTAAGAGGAGCCTAGGCCTAGTTCGCAGAGCGTTTGCTGATAAGAAGGTTGTAATGTTTCTGATCTTCATATTGAATACAAGAGTTATTTTCCTGTCCCAATACATTGCGTCTTTATGCTTAAGTAGAGATTGTATATTTGTAGCATTGTTTTCCTAAGTGTTATTGCAGGTCAACTTTGGGAGGAGACTCGCAACCTAGGAAGCTACAAAGGTGAAGGAGGTCTACATCAGATGTTAGGATCAAAGGTACACCTATTGATCTTCCTTCCTCTCTCCTATCTTCCAGCTTAGATAGTTTGGGGTAGTTTAGGAATAGAATTGTCTTTTAAGGGAAGTCAATGCTCTGCCTATACTTAGACCTAGTATAGTAATAGGGGGGTTTTCCCCGCTAGCAGAATTGGTGACTCCACTGGGGAGTCTCTCTAGGGTCTTAGTGGGAGTTTTTGGATTAAATTGGTTTGTTTCAAATTCTTTTTGAGTTTTTTTTAGGTTTACTGAGTCAGTTTAGGGTCTCTGGTCACCTTCCAGGTGCCTACCAACCTTCTCTGCCCAGTCAGTTTTGCCAAGCATTTTTTCTTTTTGAAAATTTTTAGAGGTGTACGTGCCTTGCTTTGGCTCAACCTGTGTACATATGCCGTCTACACAATATACAACCCATGTACATATGCAGTTTGTAAAGTATACATCTCGCGTACATACGCAGGCTGCTGGTGCAACATCCCACATCTCTATGTCTGGAAAGGTTTTTTTTTTAAAGAAGAGTTTTTCTCTTCCCTGACAAAAGATTTGGCTTCTCAAGCCTTTTTTGGACTTTACAGGGTCTCTGTTAGTGGTCTTAGGTTGGGTTAAAGATAAGGTTTTAACATGTTTCTTGATCTTCTTTGTTTGCCTTAGAGGTTTAGAGTTGGCCTATAAACATTAGATCCTCCTTCGGATTCTTGTGAGTCCCTCCGGTCACACAATGGTCTAGGTTCTATATGAATCTTGGGTTTTATATTCTCTTTATCCAGTTTATTCTTTGAAAAACGAAAATAATCTTTTACTTTTGTTTTTCTTGTTTAAGCATTTAAAAAAATAAATAAATTCATTTATGCATTTAGTTTGGTAATCGTAGCGTAGGTTGTCTTTTTACAAAAAAGAAAAGAGTTTTGTTTCAAAGTTTCTTCTAATTTTTTTTCCTGAAAGTATAAGTAGTTTTGAATTGTGAAACGAAAATCTCTTTTAGGAAATTTTCAATTATAGGATCATGGAGTATTGTTTTGAGAAGTTTGCAATCACAAAGATTTACAAGCTTTTGCTTTAAATTTGAAGTATCTAGTTTGCTTTTTCATAAACACTCTAAAGTTTTCTTCTCTTTCGTCTCTTCCAAACACCAGAAGTTGCACATTCATATCCTTTGAGTAAATCAAGCCCATAAAATCAATGCTTAACTTAAAATATATTAGACTTTTTGTTTGTAGGGTTCACCAACTAGTCTAGGATTTAGGGCCTTGAAATAGGTGTGAAGAGGAAACTCTTCAAGGCTATCTAAACAAACATTGAATTCCGCGATAGGGAGTGCTAAAAGTCCAGCATCATAAGAGTTTTCCGGGACCCCCTCTAGTACATGGGCTAAACACGAGGTCGCGCAAGGAAAGGTAGAGGAGATAACCCCTCGAAAGTCGGACCAAGCACAATGGGGATTGTATATTGAGGGTATTTCTTGGGAATCACACTGATCGCATTTGACTACAGAGCCTCGTGGAACTCGAATCCATTCGAGATCCTCGGTTGTCTTCCAGACCAATTTCCTTCAGTACCCTTGAAGGGCTTCAGACTTTGTTATCTTACTCACTATGATCAACTTGATTGTTGACTGTACCCGCCTGGTGACTCACTGCGAGCTGACAACCTAGTTGCCAATTTTTACGGAGTTACACAAGTGACTGCAGGGGTATACCACGGTAACTAGGACAAACGTTGGATCGCGCTTTGTAGTTTATATCCAGAGGGTGTTTCCGTGTTCAAGTTACACTTGCACTAGTAAGTTGCTCTAGTGTTGATTGACATAACTGTTCTTCCTACTAGTTAGTTGTCTGCTTGATTTGCCTTTAGGAAATTTTAGTGTGTGTTATGTGTTTCCCCACTAACAGAACTGATGATTTCACAAGGTGGAAGATCAATAGCTCCACCATTCGCATAGGCTTCAAGGCATGTCGTCGATTACCTTAGAACCACCTTCGCCATTGTTAAGGTGTAGGCTTGATCAAGAAGGATCGTTCGAAGCTACAGAGCCATAGGAAACCATACTCGAGCCAACTCTGAGAGAATACTTTCCCGCTCCGGAGGAATCCATTGTTTCTGAAATCAAGACCAAAGGTTTCAGGCCAACAAATTATTTGATTACTGACTTATCAATGCCGCTTTTAATTTAGATAGTCCCTCTCAAGGTGACTTCTCCTGAACAACAGTTTGTTCGGTGAGCGACGATGGAAGCGACTAACGCTACTTCATCAGGGAGTCCTTGTACTCCCATCACGGCTGTCGTAGGAGGGGGCATTATACCTCCTCTCCCACCTCTGCTTGTCAGAACCATGACTGTCCTGACTCCCACTACTTCGGGCAGTAGTTCGATTCCTTCAACGACTTCGACCACTGTTACCTTCATTCAAAACACGTCAGGCGCTTCCTTTTCATATGGGATGCCTGGTTTTGACTCTAACTCAGTTCTCACATACTCTACTCTACAGACCATTGGCCTGGGGGCAGGGAGCTCTGATGCTCCCTTGCAAGGAACCGTCGCGGGCACCACTGCCTCATTTAATGCTATCCCTTACGGTGGGGGTCACATCCCTCCTCCGTCCCCTTCACTCAATGGCACGTTTCAACATCCAATCGAGCCTAATACCAACTATAGTTTGTTTAGTGGAGGGAGCTAGGGACCTTAATCCTACACGACTCCGATGGGATCAATGTCATTTTCTTTGTTCGGTGCATTTGGGAATAACGCTTTTACTTCATTTGCTTTTTCTACTGAGGGCAACCCCATCTTTGGTCAACAAAACCTTGCGCAAGGTTTCATTCCTTCACAAGGAGTGATGAAAATAGTTTACTCCTCGCAAGGTCTTGGGAATCCTTAACAGGGCTCGTTTCCCTCGCAAGAGATGTTGATCGAGGGAAACCCCTCCCACATTATGTGGAACCTCGGGCGAGGTTCAATACCTATGCTAGGAGGGTCGGATGGGGGCATCCCCAACCAGGATCCGTGGAACACTGCAAAGGGAGCAATCCCTGCACAAGTCATGTCGTCTAACTTCGGGAATCATTCGACGATGAAACATCATACGCAAAACCCTTTCGCTGGATAGGGCCATCACGACATCTACCAAAACCCCGACGATCAATCAAACTTTTCCTAGCAACCTGGTGCCAGTCAAAATCCAGGCCCCTCTTTTCATGTAAATACTCCGCAACTGAGACTACATTCTCTAGTAACTTTGCATTTTCCAGATTTGTTGAGATTGTTAAATGACCCGATTTTTCATGATTCACATTGTCCCCCCATGCCGACTAAGTTGCCTTCCAACATTCCTAAGTTTGAGGGCAAGCCTGGAGAAGATCTAGGTGATCACGTGATGACTTTTCACTTGTGGTGCTCAGCCAACTCGTTGAAGGATGACTCCTTTCAGTTGCGTTTATTTCAACACACTCTTATAGGGGGTGAAACGAAATGGTATATCGAGCTCGACAAATCAAAGTATTCTTACTTTAATGACTCGACTATGGTTTTCTTGAACCATTTCCAACTGCCGGTGAGATTAGATGATGGCACTGAGTTGCTGGCCAACTTTGAGCAGACGAAAACTGACCATATCTTGGATCACATCTGAGAATGGCGACGATGAAAGAGTTTGATTAAATTTAAGGTCCCTCCTGCATTCTTGATGTGTCCAAAGACATCGCAACATCCAGGGTGTTTTCTGAAGAAGAGACTATTATGAGAGCCCAACAACTGGAGCTGATTTATTCTCAGTCTAATATGCTATATGAAATCTTACCCGATGCACCATGGTCAAATCTTGACAAAGGCAAACAAAATTCTGGGTCTCATGTCGATGGCATAGTGGGCTCAACATAGATCAGGTCCAGGGATCTTTTTTCTAATCAATTACAATAGTTATCGATTAAACAGACTGTGGCTAGCCAAACTTCTAGTTCGGCTGCCCTCGTAACCCAAACGTTGGATGTACATAGTGTGCAATCGACTGATCCCAAGGCTAACCAACAAACTGAGGGAAAGAAGAAATAGAAAAACAAGAAGGGTAAGGAGGATACAAAGATTGCAAATAATGTTGGCGAGGGTAAAAATGAAAAGAGAAAGGTGAAGTTTCTATGCAAGCTTTGCATGAACGACCACTTGACTCACCTATGCCCTTGGCTTGTGGAAGCCCAGAAGCTACTAGCACAACAACAACCTGTTGTGTTGATGAACCCTTTTCCATAAGGACAAAATATGGCTCAAGCTTCCACATCCATGAGTGAGGTTGGGTGCAGTTAGGGACACCCGCACCTAATCCAAATAACCCAATCGCAAACATTTATATGGTGAAAGATGAAGCTCATTTATCGACGAGGGCTCGTGACTATGGAATGTCAGAATTTGTTGAGAAGGGAAAAGAGTCCTCCAACCCATTGACTCCTCTTCAAATTGAGAATTCTATGGGAGAAACTCAGAATCGCATCCCTAAAGGTACGTTTAAAAAGGCTTCTCACAACCCAAACGCGAGGAATGCTCAAAACTACTCCATCATGGAGGATTTGGCACAAACTCCTTGTGCAATGTCTGCTCTGGAGGTTCTCCAGAGTTTCCCCTCACAGAGAAAATCTTTGTTGTTTGCCTTGGGAGAAACTGAGCCCTGTAACTCAGGAATGATTGTTGTTAAACCTCATCTTCCTCACCATGTCACCTTTTAGATAGTAGTGGCGTACAACACGAAATCGTTGACACAGAACATTTTTCGTACGGTGGTTGATGAGGGTTCCTCAACTTGCATGATGTCGTTGGCATGTTGGAAGGCCATTGGCTAGCCTGAGTTGGCTCTGTGACCCACGTTGCTTACGACGTTTGATGGTTAGTCGGTCAGACCACATGGTATAATTCTTTCTTTCCCTATGCAGTTGGAGGGTAAAACTATGTGCATCAAGGTTGAAGTAGTTGATGCACCTCTCGACTACAATATTTTGTTAGGGTGGAGTTGGAATTACACAATGAATACGACTGTAGCCACTATTTTCGGGTCTTATGCTTTCCTCGTGAACACTGGATTATAACTGTTGACCCGTTGTCCTTCTCCCGTCCTAACCCTTCATCGAGGGCATCCACGATCCCGATGATTTATAACCCGCAACTCGGTACTATCAACTTAGGTGTCAGTTTGTTTCCGTCTTTGATGGGAACTTTTGATTATCCTCCACCTTCCCGTTAGAACAAATATTGAAATTTCTAAACTTTGTGTCCGTCACCAATTTTTTTTGTCAAGTTGCGCTAGCTTTAAATCCTTGTGTCCCCTGGTGTAAGATTTTTAGCCACAATAAACCTCTAAACCTTTCGTCATTTTTGTCAAGCTTCTCTACCATTAAAATCTCAAATCCTTGCATCAGAATTTGTCAAAAGTTTCAAAGCTTCACATCCAATTTGCCGAGGCCCTCCCATCTCTCTTTGTTTGCAATTCCTCTATCTTTGAAAAGGGTCTTAAAAATGCCAAGTTTCATTTGTTATGTTAAACCAAGCTACAATTCTATAAAATCATATATAAATTATATTGTTTTAAAATTATTTTATATAATTTTAAAATAATCTCTTACTATTGTTTTAAAGTTTGGTAAAAACAAAACAAATAAATAAAAGGTTTATTTATCCAAACCCATATACACCAAATCTTTTTTATGCAAAAAATTATTGGGCCAATTACCCCAAGGGCCCAATCTCCAATCAAAGCACCGAGCCAGACACCTGCAATACAACACAAGTCAACCGAGACTGAGCGCCTAAGCGCCAAACAACAAGTCACATGGAGGAGGAGTTGACGAGGGGGCCCAAAAGGGGTGCACTACGCGTTGAATAATTGAGGGAACGTTGGTATATAAAATTTCTTGTGAATTCTTTCATCCCAAATGCAAAAAATTAAAATTCTAAAGCACATAGTGCCCAACATCGATAGCAGAATGCTAGCACATTGAGCAAGCTGGAGGCAATGTTATGTGGTTTGGAACATGGAGTATAAGAGGTGTGCTGGCTCTATCTCATGCATTTGGTAACCGTTTACTTAAACTCTTTGTTGTTGCATAACTTGAGATTCAGGAAGAAATTATTAAAGATGACGTGACCGTCTAAATCCAACACAAACCAACGCCAGTCGGAAACTCCGGTCCTTCCAACCTACACAAAGTTTAAACACGCTCCGATAGGTCCTAAGTCAAGTTTCCTTGCACTAATTTCTATCTTACTCACCGTTCTGAGTACCAGGTTCCACTTCGGGAGTTTTGGCCACTCGGGGATTTCAATTGTCATTTCTCATTTTCTCCCGAAGGCCCGAAGTCAGGGTTCCACGATTAAGGTTCCTCTGGTTTAATTTTATCTGATAATATTTGCAGGTGGATCGAGACTCAACAATGCACTTCCTTATGAAGAGGGTGGATGGTGCAATCCTCCCCTGGACCGCTTTGGTCTCTCGACGCTTGTTTCCCAGTACATTGCCAAGTATAGGGAAAGCATCGTCCCTGTTCAATACAGAAGGGGCATTTCTATGCACTACATGTCTTGTCTGTAGATACAAGCATAGAAGGTGATCAAGTTTAATGTAATCCACAGTTCTTCATTGCCCGTATTGAAATGTGCCCAAATGGAACAAAACATGTGTCCAAACACTAAGCTCAAAACCAAGCTAGTGACCGAATGCTATGTCACAAGGGAAGAGCCCACAAGGTGTCCATAAAGTATGTGCAAAACAATATACAAGTGTTGTGTGTCATGGAACTGCACTCAGGGTTTAATGTTAAACATCAAAAGGCAAAAATTTCTCATTACCCAAATACTAGGAATAAAGGAGGAGGATCTGGAGCTACGACTCGAACTCGGTGGGAACTTTTGCCAGTATGCACTTAAGTCTGCAGATGTCAAAGAGTAGAAAGTTTGCACCTAAGCATTGAAAACATCGAAGCCCAACAATGCACTTACCTATGACGAGGGCGGATGGTGCGATCCTCTCCTAGAGCACTTTGATCTCTCACTACATTAACATAATTAGCAAACTTACAAAAAGGTCTGGCAAAAGCACATGAGCAGGTTCACATATCTGAAGCAAGGGTTGAATGCGCCTTGAATAAGTTGGCCAAAATAAAAATCCTTGTCAATAAAATATTGTTACAGGATGATATTCCATCAAACAAAGATCAAATGAGGATTATTTGCATTTTCTTATGATCAGAAGGATGATACAATGGTTCCTTTCGAGTGTTTTGAAGAGCCATGGGTTATATTTCGTGGGAAAGATAATAGAGCAAGACACGTCCAGAATAAATGTGGCATTAATGATCATTTACCCAATAACTTTTACGATGCAGGATGATCGTCCATCTAAGTCATTGATAAAATTTGAAAAGGAGAACCTTTACTTAGATTATCGGGTGACTATTTTTTCGATCTCTTTGGGGATTCCTTCACTGTTTTGTAAAGGCTGTACTGTTTGTGGCGATCGAGGTTTCTTATATTTTCTTATTACTTGCAATCAATGCAACGACTCAGATAAGCATGTCTATTGCATGCAAACCCTGTCTGAGTATGTTCTAGAAGTTGATTAGTCTTGTGTTGAATGCAAGTTGAAGCAGAAAGCTAACACACAAAAGATTGCTCTGATGTCATCTTATCCCCTAGTTAAAACAATCATATTCTCCCATGGCACATGTATCATCAAATCTTACATCATCTAGCTCAGAGAGGCAATTGTTAGACAATTCTTAGGATCCATTACCATAATTTCTATTTTCTTCCAGGCCAACTGCTTCAGCTAGAGGACAAATAACCTTTAAAGGCAACAAAGAGATTGGTAGTGAGAGTGGGATGTCATCATCACATGATAATTTTTTTGATTCAAAGGAAACATTGGAATACAATTTTTTTTTTAAGGATTTGGTACCAACTATTAATAGAAAGGACATGGAAACAGGTTGACTGAAAAGAGATGAGGAGATCACAATGCTCGCTAATAAGGAAATAAAGAAACTACCTAAATTAGTTGTAGTCAACAAAAAACTTTCAAATATTTGAGTCAAAGGAAAAGTACCCGATAACTACATAATGTTAAAAAGATCAAGCAATCCCATTTTTTTTTTAGGCATAGACTCATTATTCCAACACTGTATCCAAATCAATCTACATTTCCAGGTTGTTATTTGACAAGAAGGTAATAATCATGACAACGCATAGTAGAAAAATTCAAAGAAAATCAACCATTTCCACATTTAAAGTCTATCGATCCCAGATTTCTAGGCAACAATTAAATAATTAGTTCCAAATTTGACGGTAAATATCTCAATTTCAAAGGCACGAGAATAATAACAGATTCACATTTCTAGTGATCAATCAAAACCACCCAGTTTTTAAGGTTTTGTTTTCTAAGAGATAGCAATAGTTTGTTTATTATACTTTGTTATTTAAACTATCATTCTGGATTGTAAAAGGAGGGGGGAACAACCCGAGAGCCTTTTTGGGCTGGGTTTTTAATGTTAGTTTCTTTCAACAAAATACAGGACATAAGCAAATAGATTCTAAGCCTTGTTGAGTTAAATCTTATTTTTCCCCGTGTTTTGTTTCTCATGTTGTCATTATTCATATTTCTTCCACTCATTCATTTATTCAGCTTGTAGAGGTTACAATTCAATGAAACTTCTGCTGTGGCTAATTAAAAGCATTCCTTTAAGTGTCATTTTTCCTCTGTTTTGATGTGAGCAAAACAAGACCTGCATCTTAATTGTTTTGCCTAATTTACAAGTTTTATTTGTTCATAGTTTTTCCTTTGTCTTGCTATGAGTGAGAAAAGACCTATGTCCAGATATTTGAAATCATTGTCATTCTTCTACTGAAAGGAAGACCAGATTTATCAAAATTGGACACCTGGTTCTTTATTTTTAGTTTTGTTTTTCCACATCTTCTATCCATGCTTATGATCTAAAGGATTTAGCAGTCGAGGTCATGCCTCTTTATTTCTATTTTTTAATGGTTGAAAGGTTCTTTTAGACCTAGTTCTAGAAGCTTCCAATAACTGGTGAATCAACAATTATTATCTTCTTCAAAATGTGCTAAGGCTTAGCTCTATTACAACCTAGAGTCAACTCTTGCGACAACACTTACAATGATGTTATGTTTATTTCTATTGTCCCTGACCAGCCGAAGGCTGCAATTTTCCAAGTTGCGTCTTTAAAAATGAGTTACTTTGAAGACGCATGGACTTTACCTTCCCCATCGTCTTCGATGGAAGGGGTAGGGCACCTTGGCATGCCCATTCCCTTATTTGTGCCTGAGGTTGCATACAACATTTCCCAGTAAGCCTCGACCAATCCTGATCCAGTTCCCCCACATGATCTAGATCCCGTTCTTGAGCCTGTTTGGGCTCAAGACTCTCTCACCACTCAAGACCCTTTTGACTTAGTATTTCCCTCCGATGAGGCGATCCTGGAGGCAATGACTGGGCTAGACAGACCTTGGGATGATCTTCATCATAGATCTTACTTCTTACCCGAGCTCAGGAGAATAGAGGCAAGAGAGTTTGTTACAACCATAAATGGAGATAGTCCTTGTCCTATTAACCTTCTGACTACGCACAAAACATACACCGAGGGTAACATGGAAAGTATTGCTCAGACGATTCCTATCGATATCTCCAAAACCCTTGGCGTCATGGAAAATGTCTTCGTTGGAGTGGATTGCTCTTCTGAAGAGATTCAAATATACACTAAATTATTTAAAGAATTCTGTGACATTTTTGCCTGGTCTTATGAGGAGATGCCAGGCATCGACCCATGAATAATTGAACACGAAATCATGACTTATCCTAATGTTAAACTGGTTCGACAGAAGATTCCCCTCATCAATCCTCGCAAAGTAGTGGCAATAAAGGCTGAAGTAGAGAAACTCCTCAAAGTTGGTTTCATCTACCCTATGCAATTGACGAAATGGGTATCAAACCCTGTTCCTTTCAACAAGAAGCAAGGCATGATCCGCTTATGTATGGACTTCCGCGACTTGAACAAAGCTTGCCCGGAAGACAATTTTCCAGCCCCGTTTATTGACCAGAACGTCGATGAATGTGAGGGTTGCAAGGTCTTTTCTTTCATGGACGTTTTTTTCAGGTATAATCAAATTCAGATCAAGCCCAAGGACCAACATAAAACAAATTTATTTGTCCTTGAGGTACTTTCGTGTATCGAAAAATGCCTTTTGGCTTGAAGAATGCTGTAGCTACTTTTCAGTGGGCCATGTCGTTCACTTTTCATGACCTCAAACACATAGTCGAGGCGTACCTGGATGATCTAGCATCACATTCTTGTAAGAAATCGCATCATCCTGCCCATTTACGACTAATCTTTGAGAGGTGTCGCTACTATCAGATTCACTTGAATCTAAACAAGTGCAGTTTTTGTGTGACATCGGGTTGTTTATTAGGTTTCATCGTGTCAACAAAAGGGATCATGGTCAATCCTCTAAAGGTTGAGGCAATAGTTGAATTGCCTCCCACGCGCACAATCCCCCAACTTCAGAGTCTACATGGGAAAGTAATTTTTCTTCGGCGTTTTGTTGCTAATTATGCTGAGATTACAAAAGGGTTCATGCATCTTTTGAAAAAAGGTGTCCCATTCTATTGTGATGAAGCTGCTCAATGCTCTTTTGACACATTGAAACGTGCCCCGAGGCTTGCCCCTCTACTCTGTCCTCTTGATTACGGAAATGCTTTCTTGTTATATTTGGCTGCTGCAGAGTCTACAATCGACATGGTCTTCTTCCAAGAGGATGACATGCTCGAAGAGAACATTATCTATTATCCTAGCCGAGGCCTAGTTGGACCAGAACTCAACTACTCGCATGTTGAGAAACTTGCTTTGGAAGCCATTCATGCCGTCCAACAATTCCGTCACTACATATTACTTCGCAAGAACATCGTCATTGCTGTCGACAACCCCTTTCAATATGTGTTAACGCGACAAGTCATCGGTGGGAAGATTATTCGATGGATAGTTATCCTACAAGAGCTTGACTTGGATTTGTTTCAGAAAAAGCTTAAAAGTCCTTGGTCTTTGCGGAGTTAATCTTGAAACTTTTGATCGAAAGTGGTGATATTTCACCCAAAGAGTCACCAATTAATGGAGATCTTTTTCTGATCGCATCTTCAGACCCATGGTATGGAGATATACTTGTGTATCTTCATACTTTGAAGTGCCCCACTTCTGCTTCTTGTGATGAGCGTCGACGAATACAACACCAAGCGTGGAACTATCTCATCCTTGATGACACTTTGTATCATCGAGGGGTGGATTGCATTCTTCCAGGTTGTCTTACTCATGGAGAAGAAGAACTTGTTTTGAACGACTGTCACATTGGAGCGTGTGGCGATCATCTATCTGGGTTGGAAACAACCCAAAATATTCTTCACGCAGGATAATTTTTTCCCTCTTTAATCAAATATTGTGCTGAGGCAGTCAATAAGTGCTACTCATGCCATATACTCTCTCGGAAGATGCAGACACACCTAACTCCTATGTTCTCGGTTATTGCCGTGGACCCCTTCACCAAGTGGGGGATTGATTTCACTACATGTCACCCAGATTTTTCCAAGGGGCATCGCTATATCATCGTAGCAGTAGACTAATTTACTAATTGGGTTGAATCTATGCCGCCATTTAACAATAACGGGGAAACTACTACCCTTTTTGTTTTCAACCAGATAGTAGCTTGGTTCGGTATCCCGAAGGAGATTGTTACTGACCATGGTAGTCACTTATAGAACAAAATTATGTCCAAATTAACATCAAAGCTTGGGTTTAAAAAGGAACATTTGTTACCGTATTACCCACAAGCGAATGGTCAGGTGGAAGTTGTGAATAAGTCTCTCAAGGCTATTCTCCAGCGAATGATTAATTCAACAAAGTCAAATTGGCATTTTATTTTATATTTAGCGCTTTGGGCTTATCGAAATTCTATGAAGACTGCTACTAGTTTTTCACCTTTTCAACTTGTTTACGGGTTGGAGGTAGTCTTACCCATTGAATGTCAAATCCCTTCTCTGAAGTTTGCAGTAGGACTACTGCTCGACACTACACCACTTGAGGAACGTCTTCTATATCTCGAGCAGCTCGATGAGTAGTGTCGAGATGCAGCCTTGGCTAACAAGGCTCATAAACAATGAGTCAAGTGTCAATATGATCATTCGGTCCTCCCTCATATTTTCTCCAAAGGCAATCTTGTCCTGGTCTATGACCAAGACACATATCCCTTGGGGGATTGCAAATTCAAACCCATGTGGTTTGGAACTTTCATTATGAAAGAAGTCTTAGAAAAGGGTGCTTACCATCTGGTTGATTTCGAGGGAAATGCCTTAGTGGGGCCTAGAAATGGGCTCTACCTTAAGAAGTATTGCACTTAGATCAGTCGCCTGAGCATGAATTCTTGTATATATGTATAGTTTTTATACATTCTTGTCTTTTACTTTTGTGGACATGTAGTCATTATATTTTCTTTTCACCGTGGTAGATGTCAAGTGAATCAAAAGTTTATGTTGGGTTCACAGACGACGCTAGCTGACACACTCGGAGGCTTGCTTCTGCAGCTTGAGTGATTTTCACACCTAGTGGTCAATTGCTATCTTCTAGAGGTATTTGTCTAGGTGAAGCAACCAATAATGTTGCCGAGTACAGTGTAGTGATAGAAATACTACTTGATGTCTTGTCACATGGTATTTCTTGCCTCCGGGTTTATTTAGATGCTCAACTGGTTGTATCCTAGTTAAATGGGGTATACCGTGCTTATGATCCCACTCTTCACTGACGATTCCTTAGTGTACATCTCTTAGAATGATATTTTGATTATATTACTTATATTCATGTTCCTAGGAGATTTAACCAACTAACTAATACATTAGCTAATCAAGTGTTAGATTGGCATGTTGCTCACATGTAAAAATAAAACACACACATACACATGTAAATAAATTTTGTAAAAATGTTCATCCATAAGACAAAAAAGATGTGTATATATATATATATATATATATATATAGTTTCATGAGTACAAAGTGGACATTAAATCCTAAAAAATAGTTGGTATACATCGTTGGGCTTAAGCCCTTAGTACATAGTACAAAAAAAGTTCCCTCGACACATAAATGGTCCAACACTATCTAAGGTCTAGGCCTATTGGCCCTCTATAATGGACCACGACGTTAAAAGGACTCCATAATAGATGAACCCAAGTCCTGGGCACCCCCACTACATGTGGCTGCATAAATGGAGGAAGATACTCGATCTTGACCATCAGAACTACACAAGTGAGGGCTATCAAGTTCCTCTCTACTTGTCGTAGGACTCTGTTAACCTCTTCAGTTGGGGGTCCTCCTGTAGCTACTGGTACTCCTTCTCCTATTAGTCCGACCTCTAGTCGACGAGGACGCCTGGTCTTGACAAAGTCCGTCGATCAAACTGGTCCCACATCTGTATATAGCAGAACTGTAAGTTAGTACTTTGGCATTAACAAAAAAAGGATAATATGTAAAAAATTAAAAATTTAAATAACTTTTAAAAAATGTGTTACCTATCTTTCCGCTCTCCTCGCCATGGGGCATGGGAATGTCAGGATCTATCAGGAAACTAATTCCTACATAGGGATAGTCCTCTATGACCGAAATTTGATGGTCCCACCAATCAGAGAATTTGTCGTCAAATGCCTCCTGGGTTCTTCCTCCACCCTGTCTATGTAAATGTGTTGAACTTGCACATAATATATCTAGCTAAACAATAATGCACACATTTGTAGAGAGAATTGGAAAAATAAGAAGAAGGAGAGAAAGAATGGAAGAATTCTCATTAACCATTGTGAATAATGAATAATTTACACATGATATACTCTTTATAACTCAACGAGTTCGACTTGAGGTGAAACAATGTGCCATAGTGGTGGTATAGAGTGATCTGGACACACACCAATAGTTACGGGAGTGAACTACCACCTATTCTAGTCTCTCAGGTAGTTACGGGAGTGAACTACCACCTAGTTGAGTTAACTAGTCAACTAGTCTTCAATTAACTGACTGAACAAAGAGTAGTGAGGAGTTAACTCAGGGAATCAAGGCTAATGCGTCACTCTGGTGATGATACCAAGGCAAGGTCTAATTAGCATGGTGATGATCCCAATGTTGCATGGTGATGATCCCAATGCAACATCTAAACTCAACTCAACTAGTCAAACTGAAGTGTCAACTGAAAGAGAATATTGTCCAGGTCGAATACTCTCCCCTAAAATATAGGAGACTGGATAATGTCTAATTATGAATAACAAACAAGGAATAACCTTGGGAAAAATAAATCCTAGGTGTGTGTGAAGTAACTCCAACACCCCCCTTGAACATCACTATGGTGAAAATAAAGATTGGGTCCCGACAACGAGGCCATGTTAGGAACCCAAGTACAAAAGATACACTGAAAATAAAGTGGGGAAAGAGGGAAAACCTCATGGGAAATGCCCCCCCTTAAGGTACAATGTATGTAAAAAGAAGAATTACAGTTTCTAGGCAACTGTGTCCTTCACTCCAAGACGACCTCTCAGAGAATGGAATTTCTGTTCAGTGAAGGTCTTGGTGAAAATGTCTGTCATCTGTTCTGCTAAAGGACAGAACTATAAGTCGATGATCCCTTCATGTACTAAGTCTCGGATGTAGTGCATGTGGATCTCGATGTGCTTTTTCTACTGCCTCTAAAATGGATCTCTGTAGAACTTCAGAGTGCTCTAGTTGTCACACTAGATGATGATCGGCCGATGAAACTGAATTCCCAACTCAGTGAGAAAATGTTGTAGCCACATAGCCTGAATGGTTATGTTAACTACCCCTCTATACTCTGCCTCAACTGAAGATAGAGAAATGGCAGCTTGCTTCTTGCTCGACCAACAGATAGGCCTGGAACCAAGACTGAGTGAGTAACCAGATGTGGAATTGCGATCAATGTTATCGTCAACCCAGTCAGAATCAGTAAACCCAATGAGATCTAATGTAGAGTTTGCTGCATAATGAATCCCAAAGGTGATGGTGCCCTGTACATATCGAAGGATACACTTTGCATCTTTCCAATGTAGCTCATGTGGCTCCTGCATGAACCTGGAAACTGTGCCAACTGCATAGGAGAGGTCTAGTATGGAGTGTGTGAGATACAACAAGGTCCCCACTAGATGTCTGTACAATGTGTTGTCAACCAGTGGAGTCTCCCCACCATCCTCAAGTTTGACTCCTGATAGGAAAGGAGTCGGAGCAGACTTGCAGTTTATCATGTGAAATCTCTCAAGGAGATCTCGTGCATACTTGGCCTGAGACATTTTGATGCCTGATGCATCCTGACTGATCTCGAGTCCAAGGAAGAAGTGTAGTGGACCCATGCCTGTCATCAAAAGCCTATCATGTAGAATCCTCTTGACTTCAACAATCGCTGAAGTCGAACACCCGGTGATCAACAAATCATCAACATACAGAACTAAAAGTAGAAGTGAATCAACCGTCCTAAGCATGTAGACATTCGGGTCTGATTTACAACATACAAAGTTCTATGACAACAGGTATGAGTCCATCTTGGCATACCATGCCCTACTGAAAGCCTTTGGAGACAAGGCTGGCTTTGTTTCTACTGATTTGTCCATCCGTTGCGCTCTTGGTCCTGTAGACCCATCTGCATCTGACAAATTTCCTCCTAGAAGGAAGGGGAACCAAATCCCAAGTCTGGTTCTCGAGGAGGGATTTGTACTCCTCCTGCATGGTGGATTCCCAAAAGGGATTTCCAGCAGCCTCGCCATAAGACTGTGGATCGAAAGACTGAACCAAGAAAATATGCCTAGAGGGAAATGGTTCAGTGGAAGTGAGTGCAACAGGAGGCTCCTTGAAATTAGATCGAGTCCTCCTAGTATCAGTTGGATCACCAATGAGATCCCCTTTATCCTGAAGAGAAGTATGTGCCCACTTGGGCCTCTGCTCTAGCTCCGCAACTGCATCTGGTTGCTATGACTCTGCATCTAACTGTACTAACTCTAAATATGAATTTGAATCATCTGATTCCTCTGAATCAGAACTCTCATCTGAAGAAGAGTCAACATGTGCATTCTCATCATCTCAGACAGGTGGAAGAGTGAAGGTGTCTACATGCGGCTGTTGAGGTACATGCGAGACACTTTCCTCGAATTGGACACTACGCTCAATGATGAGCCGGTTCGAGGAAAGATCAATAAGCTGATATCCATTCACATCGTTGGGGTATCCAACAAAAATGTACTCAGTGCTCTGTGGATCAAGTGCCTTCCTCTTTTTAGAGGGAATCTGGGCCCATGCACGTGAACCAAAACTGTGAAAGTGGGCCACTTCCAGTTTGAGGCCACTGCAAGCCTCATAGGGGGTCTTATTCTTGACAGATCCACGGGGAGATCTATTTTGGATGTATGTTGCACAGTTAAGTGCTTCGGCCCATAGTCTATGTGGTAGTGACTTTGCATGCAACATGCAAGATGCCTTCTCCTTTAGAGATCGGTTTTTCCACTCAACAACTCCATTTTGCTGCGAAGTATAGGGAGATGAATGATGCAATTGAATCCCTTCCTCATGGAAAATATTATGGATCTCATGATTTACATACTCTCCCCCGTTATCGGTTCAGAGGACTTTGATCTTCTTTCCAGACTATGTCTCAACCAAAGCTTTGAAATCTTTGAGGGGTTAAAAGGCCTCAGATTTTTGCTTGAGAAAGTAGATCCATGTAAAACGTGAGAAATCGTCAACAAAAATGAGAACAAACCTTGCTTTGTTGATAGATGGATGCAGAAAAGGATCCATGAGGTCACAGTGGATCAAATCTAAAGGTGTGGAAGCTCACTGAGACTTTCCTTTATTGAATTTCTCTTGAGGGTGTTTTTCGATAAGGGAATGTCTCAGCGAGCTTCTGCACCTTTAGCTCTGATACCATGTAAATGTGTTGAACCTGCACAAAATAGATCTAGCTAAACAATAATACACACATTTGCAGAGAGTATTGGAAAAATAAGAAGAAGGAGAGAAAGAATGGAAGAATTCTCATTAACCGTTGTGAATAATGAATAATTTACACATGATATACTCTGCATAACTCAATGAGTTCGACTTGAGGTGAACCAATGCGCCATAGTTGTTGTCTAGAGTGATCTAGACACGCACCAACAATTATGGGAGTGAACTACCACCTATTCTAGTCTCTCAGGCAGTTACGGGAGTGAACTACCACCTAGTCGAGTTAACTAGTCAACTAGTCTTCAATTAACTGACTGAACAAAGAGTAGTGAGGATTTAACTCAGGAAATCAAGGCTAATGCACCACTCTGGTGATGATACCAAGGCAAGGTCGAATTAGCATGGTGATTATCCCAATGTTGCATGGTGATGATCCCAATGCAACATCTAAACTCAACCCAACTAGTCAAAATGAAGTGTCAACTAAAAGAGAATATTCTCCAGGTGGAATATTCTCCCCTAAAATATAGGAGATTGGATAATGACTAATTATGAATAATAAACAAGGAATAACCTTAGGAAAAAGAAATCCTAGGCATGTGTGAAGTAACTCCAACAGTCTAGGCAGCAAAACTGCCCACCTGCACAATGTCGGAAAGGAGGCAATATGCCCCCGTACTGTCTCCCTCGGGCTGAGACTAGGCACTCTCGAAGAAGAAGAAAGAGCATAAAATTGTGTCAAACTCGAAGTTCTTGTTTGTCCTCCTATGACATTTTGTAACTTATTTCTTCATGCATGTCAGCATGGTGGTTCTCTAGTAAAAAATGGTAGCCTCTAAACACTGAACTGCACAATGCATTTGTGCACAAGAGGTCTGATGGAGTGCTGTGGATCCTGTGATCCACCCGATCATAAATAGTACAATGCAAAGTTGGAGGCTGGTGATCTTGTGAATTGGCACCTAAGAACCTACTTTCTCAGTACCAACCTCACAATACATCCCGATGTAATCCTTATTGTTATACGACCTTGGAGGAAAGGTCCTCAGATTGACCGGTCCCCCTCTCCTCTAGAGGCCAGTCAAGAAGTCAATGTCCTCTATGGTTGGGGTCAATGATTGACCCTCTAGCATAAATGCTTCCGCATCAAGGTGTCAATACTCTACCAAAGCATTGAGAAACCTTGGTTGTTCCCTCATTAATGAACACAAGAAGAATTTCCACATGCCACACTGTTTTAACATAGCAATGGCCTCAGGATCCTCCTCGAGCAAAACATCAAGCTCCTCATGTTCCCTTTCTCTTCAGTGAACATACATCCTGTCACACACAATATTGGAAAGGTTTTAGTCTTTGATTGTTTCTTTTTTGAGTACTAAAGGAGGTGTACGCGGGCTGTCTTTAAGACAGTCGTGTATGTACGCCGACTGAGCGTGGACAACCCGCGTACACGCAAACATGACCCTTTTACAAGGGTGTGCGCCTCTAAAACATAAAATTAAACTTAAATAAATCAACTAAAATGAAGGAGAGGCTAATTTGTACTTACTTGGTCCAAGTGTGAGGGTTTTTCGTCCACCGTAGCTCCTTGAATTTGCATCTTGAGGAAGAGGGTTTTTGACCTTTTTGGTTATTTTCCAAATTGCAATGGTAAAAATGAGTTGTTCACCTCTATTTATAGAATTTTTTGGCCCCTTTTGCCCTTTTTTGGTGCCCTTTTCCCCTAGTCTTGACTTCGTAGCTACTTTTGTTTGGTGATTTTCTTGAGATGGGTTACACCTATATCATCCATGGTAAAAATAATTTTTTCAACTTTTTGCATATAGGTTTGGTTTTCACCCCTTGCATATTGCACATTGTTGACTTTACTGCTTTTCCATAAGATCGATCCCACTGAAGTGCGACACAGATTATTCTCAGCCGCTTTAGAAGTGTTGTGATTAAGTAGTAGAGCCTACCACTACATGGATTCCCTAGGTAGATCCTTTGCTGCATTTTGGCATCCATGCTGTGAGTTTTGTTCTTAGGCTAGGGAGTCCTGGTTAGTCCTGCCATGATTATGTCTTGAAGCCTCATTCTTCTTTCTAGTCATCACTCTTGTCTTTTCCCACAGGACTCCCTAATGAGCATGGTTTGTTGTCTTTCAAGCTCGCATAAATTTTGAAAGCAACATCCAACAAGAGTTCATTTATTCTTTTTTATCTCGTCTGGATTACTTGAGAAAAGAATTCCCCCTGGAGTCTTCTTTAAGCCCCTTTCAGACTCTCTAAAAAATGAAAAGTTTGTCGAGCAATCTTGTTAACCTTCACGCTCACCGAACTCAAATTTGAAGGCACATCTATCCGACGGTAGCTTACCCCTTTTTTCTGTAGAAATTTCGATACAAATTAATGTATTCTTGCGATTCTCCTGATCTAACAAGTTCTGCTATTGTTAAATACATAATCGCTTCTACTATTACTTTTGCGGAAGCAATTTAAACCACGATCTCAACCACAATGCACAAAGTGAAATATCAATAACACATAANACAATAAGTTTTACCGGGAAAGCGTAAAGCTAAAAACCCCACTATCATATATTATGTATATCATGAATCATGAAACAATCTCATACAAAGCTCTAATCCAAGAGCTCTCAGTACAATACAATCGTCTCACACTGTCATACACAAATTAGCAAATGCATGTGCCAATTCCTGTGTCCAGACATCTTGCCTCCTCTGCACAAACTCTGCAATACGAATTCTCACAATGAATCGAATGAATCGTTTGCACATGCTCATAAGCATATCCACGGCATGTGTGAACAAATCACAATTGATAGCCAACTGTCCCTTTCACCTGTTATCTCAACTGGTGTCCATTGGAATGACATGCATGTAGTTAATCGTGACAAGTCTTTAGTTGCATGCGAGTTTAACTGATTGTGAATTAATGAATAATTAATTCACTGAACTCACACTAATACAACTAAGCTTAACTCACTTAACTACACTTATAA
>ML777531.1:1400289-1454141 GCA_009831015.1 Picea engelmannii | reverse complement strand
AACTCACTTAACTACACTTATAATTCTGTTACAATTCCAAATCACTCAGTTATGAATGAGATAATAGATTAATATTTATTGTCTAATTTAATTAAGGGAAAACTAAATTAGACACATGTTTCTTGTTGACTTTTCAACATTTTCAGTCCGGATGACTAATTTTACGAATAAAGGTATGCCCTGGGAACTTCTGTTCACTAGGAGAGTATTCTCAGGTATAAGTTTAACCCTTTTTCGGGCCAGGGGACTAAATTTTCGAAAAAGGAAAATTCTCCTTGGTTTTGAACCCCCTCGGAGTCCATAGTTAAGCTCTTTTAAGACTCCCTAAATATGAAAAGATCGCCGAGGGACCATGTTCCTTTCACACTCATTAATGGGTCCGGAAATAACATCTATTCAACATGAATTTAACCCTTTTTCCAGCCAATAGATTATCCAGGAAAAAGGTATGCCTTGGGAGACTTGTCTCACCGGGAGACTTCTCCTAAGTTATATTTTATACTTTTTCGGGCCAAGGAGACTAAATATAGAAAAAGGCTGTGAGTCCATAGTTAAGGTCTTTCGAGACTCCTTAAAATTGAAAAGATCATCGAGTGATCTTGTCTCAATCACACTCATTAAAATGGTTTTTGAAGAGATGTCCTTTCGGTATAATTTTAACCCTTTTTTGAACCAATTGGACTAGTTGCGAAAAAGGTACTCCTTGGAGTCTTCTTTTAACGTTTTTCAGACTCTCTAAATACGAAAAACCATCGAGCTTACCTTCTTTGGGCTCGTAAAAAAATTACATATAAGGAGTCTTGTTGTGTCATGCTTCATCACATCACATGTATTATCCTTGCGTGTTTGCCTAATGTGGCTCCGTGTTTCTCTCAGCTGAACCTTTAAAGCATCCCTTTTACGCAAGCCTTGCAACACTTTTTTTCCTTGCAATCTGACACCTCGACCCATGGAGGAATTTTCCCTGAGTGTCCTTATCCTGCATATGTCTCTTTGCAATGAGCATCCATATGTTCCATGTGCTTGGAACTAGTTTGCTTTTCCACGACACTCATTCCTACTTTGTAACGTAACATTCTTTTATTCCTTTTCAAGCTCATTAAAAATTTGAAAAAGACAAAAAAATCAAATATTCCAAAAAGAGGGGACGTGATACACTTTCTCTTTTATTCGACAACAATATAGTTTCCCTTGGACAAATCAAATTCTTCCGTTTGTTCGCCAAGAATTGGGATCTAGTATGACCTTAGGAAGCTGTTATCGCTACATAGAGATGTGTCCTCCTCCATTTGGTTACTCTTCCAAACATGTGGAGAGTTTGTGGTGCCTCCTGCATCACAGACTTATGTCAGTGTTATGTTGCCCGAGTCTCATCATCTTTCGTGATTTTGTCCAATGGAATTTTTATCAAACATGAGTTGGCCATTATGTAGTTTGTCTCTTGACTTTCATGAGTCGGCCATCCCGAGAGTCCAATCAAGTCCAGATTCAAAATCGTTGAAGTTTTGTGCCTGACGATCAAGATCCTCTAGTCTTTCCCCAACGACATGTCGAAGACCTCAGAGTAGTGAGTCTTACACTCCTATTGTACTCCTACTTGAGTTGTTGAAGAATTTGAAGTTGTTGCTCGAGCTATGAAGTCCTCATCTCCAACCATAGGCATCAATGCTTCTTGAAGATGCATATTACATTTTACTTGTATATATTCAAATGATTTTGATATGTAGATCCGCTCTGTATTGCTTGCAACTACAATTTATATAGACATTTATATATGACAAAGATTTGTAGTCTACTTGATTGACAACCATGATTAGTTTATCCCGAGAATGGGTATGCCCGCCTCAGAGAGATAATTATTATTTTGTAGATGGCACCGCCTAAAGATATTTTAATTTATTTCGGCCATCAATTGCTCTTCTGACCTCACACATTAGGGGGCATATGTTATAGTCCAAAAATGCCCTACCTATGCATACATGGCATTGGCCTTTCCACTTACACAATTTGCCAATTTACTGTTGAGAATCCTTCTTAAAAAACCATTTTTTGGAGCATGTACGCGCCCTTCAGAACTAATTCTCATGTACACACACTAGCTGCATACTAGTCAACACACGTACGAGTTTCATGCTAGATAGCCTGCGTTTACCTCCAAAAGTTGCAAAAAATAAAAAGTTTCAAGGAATTCAGTGGAGTTTACGGGATATCAAGGGTTTCCAACCATTTCACCCATTGTAGCCCATCCCCAAACCGAATAACCATATTTTTCTCATATAAAAAGAGGTATTAGGGTCCCATTTACAACATGAAGTAAGAGAACAAAGAAACTCTTCCAAAATCCCTTCCCCTTCTATCCCAAGTTTTGCATCCCTTTCTGAGATTTGGCCTCAGAATCCCCCCTCTAGCCCTTTCTCCTTATACAATCCTTTCCCTTTTCCCAAAGAGATTAGTTGGTTGTGAGAGGCAACATGGGAATGATGCACTTGGAGCAGTAGTAAGAGGATCCTGAACCTGGTTCGTGGAGCGTTTGCCGATAAGAAGGTTGTAATCTTTTGGATTTTCATATGGAATAAAAGAGTTCTTTTCTTGTCCCAATAAATTGTGTCTTTATGCTTAATTGATTAATGCATCTAGGCTTATATCCGAATATTGAAAGTAACAAGTAGAGATTGCATATTTGTAGCATTTTTTTCCTAAGTGTTCTTGCAGGTCATCTTTGGGAGGAGACCCGCAACCCGGGAAGCTACAAAGGTGAAGGAGGTCTACATCGGACGTTAGGATCAAAGGTACACCTACTGATCTTCCTTCCTCTCTCATGTCTTTCAGCTTAGATATTTTGGGGTAGTTTAGGAATAGAACTGTCTTTTAAGGGAAGTTAGTGCTCTACCTGTACTTAGACCCCGTATAGTAATAGGGGCATTTCCCCTGCTAGCAATACCAATTCCATGCCTCAAGGCATCACACTCCACAATAAAGGTTTTTGTGAAGTCAAGCGTGGCCAAGATAGGAGTTATACATGCTTTTATTAAGATTTATTGTAGATTAGTATATCATCAAAAAATACTAACACAAATTTTCTAAGGAAGGGTTTGAAATTATAATTCATCAAGCTTTGAAATGTAGAAGGTGCATTAATAAGGCCAAATGACATCATAAAAACTCATAATGACCTTCATGTGTTGTAAAATCTATTTTGGAGATGTATTCTTGCCACATTATGATTTGATGATATTCAGAGTGGAGATCCAACTTGGTGAAGAAAATTCCTCCTTACAATTCATTTAATAATTCATCAATGACATGAATAGAAAGCTTATCATCAATGGTCATCTTGTTGAGATTTCTATAATATGGACACATATGCCATGAACCTTCATTTTTGTAAACTGTCATCACTATTGAAGATAAAATACATTGGCTTGGTTGAATAATGCTAGCCTCTAACATTTCATGAACCATATGCTCAATCTCACTCTTTTGTGCATATGGGTACCTGTAAGGTTTGATGTTAGGTGGTACACTTCCTGGTTGCAAATGAATAGCATGGTCATGATATTGAGTAGGTGGAAGACCTTTAGGCATCTCTCCAAATACCTTGGAATTATTGTTGATAACTTTTGAAGATCCATAGTAATCAAATGTCTAGATGTTTGAACATCTCGTGAGCACACTTGTTCAATTACACCACGATGCCCCTTTTTTAGTAATTTTGTCATGTTGTAAGAGAATATCACTTTAGAGGGTTTCCCTTATTGAAATATTGTAACTGCAAAGAGTATTCTATTTATTATTGATTTATTATTCATTAGATCAATCCCCTTTTGTGGATTGATCATGTCGGGCATTGTAATTGACCAAATCCCCTTTTGTGGATTGGCCAAATCCTAAATATATTATGAAAA
This sequence comes from Picea engelmannii, assembly GCA_009831015.1. Taxonomy (NCBI): domain Eukaryota; kingdom Viridiplantae; phylum Streptophyta; class Pinopsida; order Pinales; family Pinaceae; genus Picea; species Picea engelmannii. Next base: position 1,450,236 of record ML777531.1, on the reverse strand, counting down.
TTGAGAAGTTGGCCCCCAGGATAATTAAAGTGGTTTTAACCACTAATAAGACAAGTCGACCTTGCCTAGTGAAGATACACCTTTCCATCTCTTGCTAGTTTGTATAAATAAAGGAAGCCAACACCTCATTTGATCACTCACTCAGCTCACTCATCTAGTGCCCAAGTTTGAAGAAGTTGTAGTTGTCAGTTGCCGGAAGAAGAAAGAGAGAGAGGCACATTGCTCAGTGGAGGATATTCTCTAGTGTTTGGTTTATTGTCTTGGCATTGTCTTGGCTATCTATATTAAGGAAGTTTTTGCTAGGTTTTCTCCCCCATGAGGGTTTCCCAGGATAAATGTTATGTATCTTGTGATTGTGTTTCTCTTAGTGATCCTATCTATGCTATGGTTATCTAGTAAATTGAAAAGAAACCTAATAATAGCTTAAACCTTAACATGGTATCAAAGCTAAGCTAAAGAGAACATCTTTCACTAGATAAAGAAAAACGTCACTGTTGCCGTATAAGAAAATTAAGGCTTTTTATTGAAGAGGAATTTCAGCCTAAAAAGCATCTAGAAAAGTGCGCCCTAGCCTAGGGAACTCTTTGACACCTTCAACACACTTTTTTAGTGGATAGAACTCCTAGAAAGTGAAACCCTAGTTTTCACTGGTACCAGAAAATGAGAAGTACCAGGAAACCATAACTAGTACCAGAAGTACCAATCCAAAATTCTGTTGGTCAAGTTTGAATGGGTAAAATTTGGATTTTCATAAATTTGACTACACCAACTTACTCTCCTCAACTCAGTGCACCTAGCCCTTGGATCAAAATTTCAAAATTTGAAGTTTGAAAAATTAGGGTTTCCTCATAAAACCCTAAGTTGCAGTTGCAGTTTCAGAATCAGTTGCAATATCAGTTGCAATTGCGATATCAGTTGAAGTATCAACTGTAGTACCTGTTGCAGTCACTCTTGAAGTTTTTAAGAGTTGGTAATTATTACCATTTCTACTAGATGGTGCCACTACCTGTAAATACTATCAGAGGTATGTATTCACATATTTTTAAACTGTTAAGCTTTAAAGGGTATTTGCAAGAGAAGGGATCTCTTACCATAGATCCAACACATTCAGAGGAATAATGCAATCCGCGTTTGATTATTTTGATATGCATCTATTTGATATGACATTATTTTGATCGAGGTTGCATGTTGAAGCTATGACCATCATACTAACCTTTGGTCAAAATTAAAGTCAAGGTATTAGATGGATTAAAGTTGAGATCATAGAGTTTATTCTCTAACCCAACCTTTTGTCAAGATATCATATTGTCTTAGTACATAAGACATGTTGAAGAAATCACTTGTCATCTTGAGTGAAGGACACTTGGAAGAAAAACGACACACTCATTCTTGAGGACAAGACTCCAGGTTCCAGGTTTGATTAATTAAAGTTGATACAATTCAAAGTTGCACATGACAAAGTTGATAACTACCCCATTACAAGTAAACACTATAGTTGAGGTAGCAGTCTTTGAAAAGTATTATACTCGGTAGCATGTGAGCATATTGAGATAAATGCTTAATGTAATCATTTACCGAATACAACTAACATCCCCTCTAGGAGAAAATTCTTGTGTTGATTCCAAGTTACCTTGGATGAATGTTTGATCACAAAACTAGAAGAGTGTTGACCTCATTTCATATTGTATTTCTTAATTTTGATCCTTGATTCAGACATGTCACAAGTGAAAGCCCTAAAGGAACTATTGTGACGATTGTTCATGCTATTGTTTTATTTACTATTATAAAAAGAGTATTATTCTTGCATGTTGTTTTGTTGACCTTGTTTCAGGTCACAAGTGATAACCTTGAGGAAGCTATAGTGAAGGTTGCAGAAGGAAACAAATTAGATGAGACATGAATCAAAATATGTACATGACCATATACATTCATGTACCAAAGAAGATGAAGAAGAAGATATCTTTGGAGATCTAGAGTATCTCATATGGAGATTGATTGTAAGGAGAAGAAGGATCCAAAGATGACCAAATATTAGAAGAAGAACTCACAATAGACTTTTTCAAAAGATAATGAAGTCACCTTGACAGGAAGCATAATTCACTTGAAGTCTGACTCAACTTTTCATATTTAGACTTGGTATTCAACACCAAGTATACCCCATAAGAGATGATGAAGTCCTTGTAGACCCAGAATAAATCGAGAGTAAGCCTGATCTCAGAAAGGATCAGATGAAGAGACAACTTCCAGGACTGGGAGACAGATGCCATGAGAAGACTAGATCGTAGCTTCAGAAACTTTTAGGAGATATAAAATCTTCTGGGAAGACTCCCTTGTTTCAGTGAAAGAGAAGGAAGCCAGACATAAAGACTAGGAGATGGATTCTTCCATGAGACTAGAAGAGAAGTCAGTATTGAATTCCAAGATTGATCTAAGCAGATCAAGCATGTTGCAGATGTACAAAGCCTGATGTGTGTCCAGAGGATTCTCCCAGGAAGAGGGAGAAGACTACGACGAGACACTTACTCCAGTAATTGAAGAAATGGTTCCAGTATTCATGAAGACAACGAGAACAACCATGATTCATATATAGTATGAGATGCATGGGGAGAAATCCCTATATTTAAAATTGACTAGCAGTTGGTGCATTACATTAGTTGGGTCATGGAGACATAACTATGATAAAAGATAGAGTTACCTCCATGAAAGAAGAAGAGCTACCTTCAATTTCAATTATTGAGCCACTCTCAGTTTCAGATGAAGCTTTTGCCATGATAGAATAAGAGGAGTTACTCATAGATTTAAACATCCACAATGAGGATGAAGCAGTCATTCTTAGCCTTAGAGTAGCTGCAGGTGCAGAATCCCAGTTCTAGAAGGAATAGTTGCAGAAAGAGGAGAGGGCATACTCTTAAGAAGTCAGACAGATAGTACTTTGTAGAGAGCACATAGAGCTAGCACATGATTATGCAGATTGATTTGCAGCTGAGCAAGTGTACTAGATTGGTACAATGTAATGAGAAAATTTGATTTGAAGATTGAATATAGAAAGACTCATGTCTGCTGGTTGAAGGAAGCTCTGTACGTGTTGAAGCAAGCTCCTAGAGCTTGGTATGGAAGAATTGACAGTTCCCTAACGAGCTTGGGATTTACCAAGAGTAAAGTTGATTCTAACCTTTATCTCAAGGTTATGAATGATGATCCATTGATGTTACTACTATATGTAGATGATGTATTCTTGACAAGATGAAGAAAATATCATTTGCAGAAGAAGCTCGCTACAAAGTTTGATGAAAGACCTAATGCTTTATCTCTTAGGTCTTGAAGTTTGACAGATCCCAGAGAATATATTCCTTAACCAAGGGAAGCATGTAGTAGAAATACTAAATAGGTTTGATATGTTGGAGTATAAATCCATGAACACATCCATGGAAACGAAGTTGAAGCTCCTAGCAGATACCTCGTCAGAATTGGTTGATGCTACTTTGTATAAACATACTATTATTGGTTCATTGATGTATATGACAAATACCAGACTAGATATATGTTTTGTTGTGAACACCTTTGAGACAGGATCTGGTAGAACCCATACATGTTCACCTTGATGATGCAAAACATGTGATGATATACCTTAAGGGTACATTGGATTTTGGTCTCTATTATACTAGAGATCATGACTTCAAATTGTATGGATATACTGATTCAGGTTGAGCTGGAAGTGTTTTTGATAGAAAGAGCACTTTGGGATGTTGTTTAAGTTTGGGTTCAACCATGACTTCATGGTAGAGTAGGAATCAATCCAGTATTTCTCCCGGCACGAAAAAAGCAAAATATATTGTAGCATGTTCTACCAGTGGTGAAGCCATATAGATTCATATGTTGTTGACAGATCTATTTGATATAGAGATGGAAGCCACCGCGATCCTATGTGATAACCAGATTTGTATAAAGATGATGTGTTCCATGATGAGTCAAAGCACATAGAGATCCAATATCACTTCATTCGTGATATGTTGTAGAGGGGAGCCATAAAGCTCCATTATGTTGGCACAAATGAACATGTTGCTAATGTGTTGACCAAGCCTCTACCTCGTGTAAAGTTTGAGCACTTTTGAGATAAGCTTGGTGTAGTCCGAAAGGACCTCCCTGGAAAGGGGGAGTAGTGTTGATGCCAACCTAGTGCTAAAGATTTCCAGCTTCGTGCTGATGTTGTTGTGATACCAGCCTCGTGCTAAATATTTCCAGCCTCGTGCTGATGTTGTTGTGATGCCAACCTTGTGCTGCAGATTTCCAGCTTCGTGCTGATGTTGTTGTGATGCCAGCCTCGTGCTGAATATTTCCAGCTTCGTGATGATGTTGTTGTGATACCAACCTCATGCTAAATATTTCCAGCTTCGTGTTGATGATGTTGTGATTCCATCCTCGTTTTTAATATTTCCATCCTCGTGCTGATGTTGTTGCGATGCCAACCTCATGCTGAATATTTCTAGCCTCGTGCTGATGTTGATGAGATTCCAACTTCATGCTGAAGATTTCCATCCTAGTGATGATGTTGATGATGCTCCAACCTTCGTGTTGTGATGCTGCTTTTGTTGATGATGCTCCAACCTTCATGCTATGATCCCACTGTTGTTGATGATGCTCCAACCTTCGTGCTATGATGTTGTTGTTGTTGATGATGCTCCAATCTTTGTGCTGTGATATTGCTGTTGTTGATGTTGTATCAGCCTTGTGCTATTATCGATGATGATGTATTAGTGTTATACTAATCCATGTTGATGCAGATAGTGATGATGCCATTCTAGCTCCCTACTGTGAATGATGATATTGATGATGAGAAAAAACTTTCGATGATTTATAGATATGTCAGTCACTGTTCCAGATGCTGTTGGTGTTGCTTCCCTCTCTCTCTCTCCTGATGATTTTGTATTGAGCCGTGTCTGTAGAATACCCTTCTTGTTAAGGGGAAGTGTTTAAATATTGTAACTGCAAAGAGTATTCTATTTATTATTGAGTTATTATTCATTAGATCAATCCCCTTTTGTGGATTGATCATGTCAGGAATTGTAATTGACCAACTCCCCTTTTGTGGATTGGTCAAACCCTAAATATATTATGCAAATTGAGAAGTCGCCCCCCAGGATAATTAAAGTGGTTTTAACCACTAAGAAGACAAGTAAGCCCTGCCCAGTGAAGAGACACCTTTCCAACTCCTGTGAGTTTGTATAAATAAAGGAGGACAATGCCTCATTTGATCACTCACTCAGATCACTCATCTAGTGCACAAGTTTGAAGGAATTTTCAATTGCCAGTTGCCAGAAGAAGGAAGAGAGAGAGGCGCATTTCTCAGTGGAGGATATTCTCTAGTGTTTGGTTTGTCCTCTTGGCATTGTATTGGCTATCTATATTAAGGAAGTTTTTGCTGGGTTTTCTCCCCCATGAGGGTTTCCCAGGATAAATGTTGTGTATCTTGTGATTGTGTTTCTCTCAGTGATCCTATCTATGCTATGGTTATCTAGTAAATTGAAAAGAAACCTAATAATATCTTAAACCTTAACATCCCTTAGATATATTTGAGTTCAATTTCCTTGTATTTTGTTGGCGCGCAATGGGAAGACCCATGTTTCAACATTAATTCACCAACAAATCCCTAAATATACCGACACTTTCAGCATCACCTGCAAGCAGGTGAAGTCTCACCCAAGGTACCTATGGGGACTGTAGGAACCAATTTTGCGCAGTCATAAAGGGAAGGGAGGCATTCGTCACAACCATTAAACTTAACGTTCATTCATTATATCATATATCTTATGTGCATAAGCATCAAAGCATCTAACATATTCATATTAACCATTCATGCATTACATGTGCGCAATAAACATAATAGTAAACAAACACATCAAATCATCACACAAATACACCATATTTTAATCTGGTTCACCCAATATGGGCTACGTCCACAATGATATGATTTTTATATTATCGTTAAACTTCATTTCTTACAAAAGGTGCATACTGCGCTCATACATAATATCTTAGTTTCACCCAAAATGCCTTTGTCGTTTGCACATATAGTGCACACTTAGGTCATTCTTGCCTACTTTCTACCCAAAATCATTTAGATATTTATAATTTTACATTAGGGCTTAGACCATTACAAAATGGACCAAAACACTTAACAACTTCTAACTTTCTTCCACCTTTCACGCACGTTGACCCCTGAAAAAGCGCTAATTATCTTCCTTTCTTTCGCATGCGCTGATCTTTATCCGACTTGTTGTGCGATTTTCTCTTTCACGATTCCAAAAACTAGTCCCAAAATTTATTGCTCCAACATGCCCCCAACACTCACCTGTGGCTCGTTCCAAGTCACTTTAGGCCTTCTTCCTTGTCGCCATGAACTTCTGGAATGCACATCTTGCATTCTCGACCTTTTCCTTTACTTGTGTTTCCTGTTGTAAAATTCCCTCTGTTGTCTCTGCAGTAATGTGAGTCTTCAACTTCTCTACATTCTCTTTCACTTCTTGCTTCACTAAGCCTTGCGCAACTACAAGTTCCTGTGTTACCCAGAATGATTCTTCCTGCAATGTCTCAATCTTCTATGCATGAGCCTGCTGCTCTACTCTTATTTGTTTCATGTCTAAGTACAATTGTGTATTCTCCACAATTGTAACCATCTTTTCTGCTGGTGGCAGAGTGCTCATCATCTCTTTAAACTTTTGAGCCTTATCCTACATAGCCTGCAACTTCTGCTCTATTCCTTGAAACTTTGCATCTTCTGTTAGCCAAGTCCATACGTTTGTGATTTCTTTGTACAACTTGGCACACTCCTCCTCCAAACTATGAATACTTTCCACTGATGTTGTCACTATCTTCTCCCTTTGTTCCATTTCCTCAGGTGAGATGCTTGGAGTAGTGCACGCTTCTAAATATAGTATCTTCACGCATAAGCCCTAAATGGATTCACTATTTTTCAACACTTTCTCTTCTACTAGAGCATCTACTTCCACCAGGACCTCCAAAATGTCACGATAAACCATATGGATTGACTGTTGTAGCCTTTCTGCCTTCCGTTCAACTTCGTTTGTCACTTCCTTTACTTGATCTCCTATTTTCTCTAGGTCATCTTTTGTTAATGCCTTGGTGGCCACTTCCTTGAATTCTTTCCTCTTCTTGCATTATTGTACTGGTTTCCTGAAAAATGAATCCTTCCCTGAATAATAATCCCCAAAATACACTAAGGCCAACAATATATAATGCATGCCTTCAACTTGACACTCGTCACCTTCAGAAGTAGATTTAAGCCACTTGGTGACCTATTCCCATCCTTTAAAAACTTAGGATAAACAATATATCTGTAAGATTACACTTTTCAGAAATATTATTAAAATATCACCCCTTTTCCCTTTTTTTCGGTGGAGTTTCCCCCCCATCTATTTTCGTATGAGTTTGTCTACGTGCAACGATGTAATATTATATTAATAACATATTATAATTACATGTATATGCACACTGGCCTTTCTGTGCCCCGACTCTTCAGCCTCATAACCACACACACACACACACACACACACACACAGATATATAACTTAACTCCACGCACTTCCAGGTCATTATTGTACACTTACCCAAGTACATGCAACACGGTGCAATGTGCACACTTACCCAGGTGCATGCAATACCATGACATGTTAGCCCTCTGTCTTGATAACAAACCTCCGTGCACTTACCCAGGTGTGCGCAACACGAAAACCAGGTGCCAACAACTCACCAACCTATATTCATATTTACATTTGCAATTGATATCAACAACTCACTATCCTATATGTACAATTACAAAAGGATCTGGTTCACAGACATTACAGGCGAGTTACAAAATGCCAATCTCATGAGGACATGTGGAACGGTCTTCGTTTGACACATGACACCACCCTCATCTAGAAATCTAGGCTGATGCGATGCTCATAGTCCCTCCCTTCGGAGTTCAATCATTCTGGTAACTCAGAACACTCCGACATGCCCACTCTAATGACACTCCCTTCGACAAATATATTGGTTCTGGAATATCGACAGTCAATGGATCTAACTTTATCGGTGCTTCTAACTTGCACGATGATTAACGACCCTTCCTTCTAACCTTTTGTACTTGACCCTGTGGGTTCCATGACAAATCAATGGTTTTAATTTCATCACAACCACCCTTTAATCGACAAGCCATATCAATCCTCAAAGTACTCCCATCGGAGTTCCTTCCCCACCAGGATCGCCACTCACTCCAACCAACTCCCTTCGATGAACGGTTGATATCTATCGACCAATATATCCAAGGGATAAGATGTAGACACCTGTACCAAGGATTCAGACCGACAAGGTCCCCCTCAGACCTTCCTAAAAATTATAGGTTGACACATGTCAACCACTGGGACACGCTAGCCCTCCTTGTCAGCATGTCATCACTCTCTCTCTTAGCTTCACTTAAGTGGGACCCCATGTAATATATGAGTTGGCATCTAGGACACATGGCCCTAACCAAATCTAACACCTGTCTTGACACATGGAACCTAGACCATGTCACATTTCACTCCCTCAAAGTGATAAATCACCTTGACACATGGACCACCCATGTAGAATGACGTGGCATACACATAATCGTCGAGAACTCGACTCTTCCATCCAAGTGCTAACACCTGTCCTCCCCGTGACACACTAACCGCCATGCTGGCACCTCCGTCACCTGATGTCACTCCCCTTGCCAATACTCACCAAGGGAGTTGGTAGGACCCATGACAAATCAACGACTAAGACCATGACACGTCTACTCTTTGATTGATGGTTCACATCACTTCTTGGAGTTTCCTCCATTGGAGTACCTCCATCTCGGGAATCCAAGGTCACTCCAACCATAAAACTTTGATGGAACTCCTAGTGATGGTTCCAATGATCCTCAATCACTTGATCCAATAGTCTAGATATATTCGGGGTACATAACTATATGGTAGTTAGGAATTCCAGGCTCCCTTGACTTAGAACAGACCATACCAGATCCAATGGTCGTAATCCTCCAGGATCACCCTTGACGGATTGATGGTTCTAGTTCTCCCTTGGGGTTCCTCCCATCAGAGTCCCTTTTCATCTATTTGGGGTACATAACTACATGGTAGTTAGGAATTCTAGTCTCCCTTTCCTTAGAATGGACCATACCAAATCCAATAGTTGTAATCCTCCGGGATCACCCTTGACGGATCGAAGGTTCTAGTTCTCCCTTAGGGTTCCTCTCGTCACAATCCTTTTTCACTCGAACACTCCAATGGCTATGCCCTCCGATGCAAGGCCAAGATTTACTCCCTTCACTGAATCCATGGATAAGATTCATTTTGAATCGTAGCATAGGATCTCTATAGGTTAACCGTCTGGAATCATAACTTAGTCAATTTTTCTGGGGTTCTTCGAAGGTTTTCCTTTGTTTAACATTCTAAATTAGGACTTCACTACTTGGGGTCCTTCCAGGCTCATTCTTTAAGAATTTGTCAGGATTTTGAGTCTCGACACTCACTCTACAACCCAATTAAGAAACTCTCACTTCGATCTAAGTTGAAGATTTCATTTTGCAGGCTTTACCCATTAGGGAAATCCATCACAATAAATACATATACTTTATGCATGTAACATTCATAAACACATGTTTACCTTCTTTATCTTAGGAAAATACAAGAAGTTTACCTTCAGCTGTGTAAAACAAACAATACTCTCCTCACTCACCAGACATAGAGACTAGCTAATGGACATGTACCAATTCCATTAACTAAGCATACACATTCACAACACAAATACATGCATTAATTCTTTATTTCAGTTTGATTACAAATAATACATAAATACTTATTTGACATAAGTTATGACCAACCAAATGACTGTGGGCATTCACCTTTCCACCCAACCATAGGCTCTGCATACTTACTCACTTCGACAACAAGCCACCCCTGTTCCAATACATGATGCCACTAGGGAATCTCTCTTAGGTTCTCATGGTGATCGATATGTGAAGGTTACTCTCCTTCACACCACTTTTGATCAATATTTCCTCACACTCATCTAGCTTAGGCCTTTTGAGGTTTACCAGATGCCCTTCCAGCATTAATCTTGCAGCGTCCTCAACTTAGGTTGGGTTCTCGGATTTTCAAGCCTGCATGTGCATCCATGCTTCTGTGGTTTTCTACTATTGCTTCCTCACAACATCCCTCTTCTTATAGGTCTTTCTCTTTGACCCAAAACTCAAATCCTATATCTTCTCAAGCTCATAGATCCGTCTCTCTCTCCCTCTCTCTGTCCATTCGTGGGCCCACTCCCCTTTCTAATCCTCGTGTCTCTCTCTTGGACACCTCCCCCCCACATCAGAACATTCTTGACTTGTCGTATTCAGGGATGATTTTAAGGATGGAAATTTATGTTAAAATGTAGAAACCTTGGCGAATATTACTAATCCTTCATATGCCAACTATAAATGTTTGGCGATATTTTTGTAAAAATATTCAAATTTCTAGGGATTTTATATAGTTTGTATAAAATTTTGGTGATTTGTAAGGTAAAATAATTTTATCCTATAGAATTTGGGCGAATCATTTTTAGAATGGAGAATTGTTTTTTGGGAAAACCATGGAAAATTAGCCCATGAGCGAAATTCAGCCCCTAAAATCATCCTTGGTCGTATTCCTTTAGTTAGAAGGAACCCATGGAGTCAAATTGGAGATTGAAAAATGGGTACTTTGCTATATCTCATGCTGTCAACTTCTGTTGTCCTAACGATATTTCCCATACCTGTATTCATGGGGGTAGTTGGTTGTTCGACCGCTAGTCTTTCCTCATTAACTGATTCTGCTTCAAGATCATAGTTAAGGGAAATAACCAAATATTTCCAAATCAATTCTTCATCAAGGAGGCTTGGATTCCTTTAGTCTAATAGAATATCCTCTTATTCCTCTAGTGGTATCATGGCCAGTACTCAAGGCTTCACCCCACAATCAACTGTTGGCATTTTCGATTAAATAATAATACATTTAGAATATTTATATGCAACTGCACGACAATAATTAATTATGATTAATTACATATATAATCAGGGGTTTTAGAAAGGGGGTCTCCTAAGCCACCTTAGTAGCAAGTTGACATATGTCCTCTAAGTCTCGTTATTCTCGAACAACAAGAGGTTTATCTCCTAAGTTTAATACTTTATTTGAAGTAGGAACAAGAAAAGATGTTTTAGAAAGTCTACGACCTAAACATCGAAGATCTTTATCTGACTCTTCTTGTTCATCAATATGTTTAATTCCTATCACTTTCAAGATGACACATTTTGGTTCTTCTTATGGTACTAATTCATTTACCTCTTTACAAAGCTCTTCCTCATCAATACTTGGAAGTAACTTTAGTCATCACATCCATTTCAATCCATGACGAATCCTACCAAGGTGATTAAGAAAGTTGGTTTATTTTAGTTTGAAGAAGATGCAACTACTACACCATGGCATGTGTCTTCACATTTAAATCTTACTCCAATTGAAAATACCCTTCCTAAATTTAAGGATCATTTACCTAAATTCTCAGGGAATGACACCATTTCTACTAATGAACATTTGGTTATATTTTCTAATGCACACCATAACATAGGAGACAATGATAATGACATTTGCATGCACTTGTTTGCCAATTCTTTGGAAGGAAGAGCCATTGCATATTTCTTCAAACTACCCCGTAAAGTATTTTCAACTTGTGATTAACTAACTTACGGGTTTAAATCAACTTATGGGCAGCGTAAACACCCAACAAATAAATTACGACAATATAACAATATTATTTATACTAATGGTGAAACAATAAAGTCTTTCAATCTTCATTTCACCATGTTGTACAATCAAATCCCTGAATTAATCCAACCTCATAACCAAGATGACTTTATCCTATACTATAATGCATTACCTTCTTCTTATCACCAAATATTAGAAGCGAAGAATGCAACAAATTTAGGGTCTGCACTTCAATCTTGTTTAGAGTATGAAGAACAATTGGAAATAACTGGTCTTCCCAAGAAATATGTTGTAAATAATACCAATATGTTAATAATTTTGTAGCTTGTCCAATATGTGAGCAATCAAATGATTACTTATGAGAGGAAAGGGGTCACTTCAATGTCAACTCCTACTGAGTATTCCACACAAGTTGTTTTGAGAAATCAACCAACAAACACTTTATTCCATAATAAGCCAAAGACTATTCTCTCTAGGGATTGGTGTAATTTCTATGATGATAATCATGAAGAAAGTACTTGTGAAGTCAAGAAAATTGCACAAGAGTGAATCTTTGGAAAAAATACAGAAACAACCATTTATGCATTAGATTGGGTTCCTCAAGAGGATGTAATGATGGTAAACACAAGTTGTAAATCACACTCAAATAAAGGGAAGAGTAGTAATCCTAAGACTACCTTTGCCCCTAGTTCATCCTCCCAAGATACAAATCCTCAGGTTGTTACGACAACTCAAAGTCAAGAGGCACCAATCTCTTTACCTCCATCAAGATATAACATTCTTAAGAAAATAGCTAATATAAAATCAGATGCATCTCTTTTGGACATGGTCACCATCCCTAAACAACAACAACATTTGAGTAATTATATGGAAGGTAAAAACTCTTCAATAACTAGTTTATCTGAAAAACACGATGGAGATGATTTGCATGTAAATAAGTTAGGTGTAAATAATTATAAGAACCCTATAAATTTTTTTCCCTTTTACATATCTGTAAAAATAATAGATATGATAGCTCACTGTTGTTTAATAGATAGTGGATCTGACCCTAGTGTCATGTCCAATATTATTATGGAATAACTAAGACTCTCTTGTATAAACGAAAATTCCAGAAGTATGATGTCCTATAATAATCAACAACAAACAACGATTGGTGAAATCAAAGATGTAACTTTAGTTCTTTGTGTCCATTCCGAAATTAGAACCACATTGAATATTCAAGTAATTGATGCCCTTCAGTAACTATTTTATTATTCTGGGTAGAGATTGGCAGGCTTTAATAGGTGGTTATTTATCATTAGATGGCTCACACCTGTCTATTCCCAAAAAGGGAAAGAACATTATTGTTGTAAGGGAAGGACGAATTTCACCACATATTGAAAAAGTTCCTCAACCCAATGTTAATTATATTGTGGAAGATATGGGTGTGTATTCTATTTTTCTTGATGAAGATGATGCTTCTCTTGAAAATGGTCACATAAGCATTTGTTTCTCACATCATTTACCTTGCCATTTCACTATTGTTTTCTCGAATCCAGTTTACCATCCGCCTCTGGCATTATTTGGCCTATTTTTTGCATCCACCTTCCCATTGAGAGAACAACTACGAAGAGTGGATCTCACTTGCCAATACTAGTTGCATTCAATATGCTTAGATCAGTTCCATGCAGTGGGAACATATAAGCATTTTGTTAATCCACTCATTCTCTCTAGACGAATACAATTTTATGTCTTTTTTGAACTCATCAAAGGACACAAAAAAGGCATCCTGAGTACACTTTTACCTCATTTTTAGACTCGTTAAAAGACATGAAAAAGACACCTCACAAGTATACTTCTAACTCTTTTTTGGTCTCATTAAAACTGAAAAAAAAAAATACATTATCGAGATGATCCAGGTGGATATTGGTGGCCACCCACCTATTCCACTTGGACCCACGCCATTGTTTCTTTCAGTTTTTCAGTTTCCTTAATTGTAGCACCATTTACTATTTTTAGCAGTTTTTCGGGTCCTGAACTTCTGGAGCCGTTTTGAGGCCCTAAACGACGTTTTTTGGGCATGAATATCGAGTTTGAACAAAATGAGTCTATTTCAAACTCGATATTCACTATTAGTAGTGTAGTCTTCGGATAGATATTTCTAACAATGTATCATGTGCGCCAAACGAAGATAGTGTGCCAAAGTTACGACCCCGGGAAATTGATGTACCAATTTACCCCAACAGGGCCCATATTCTAGTGTTTCATCTCCTAGGGTTAGGTTTTTGGATGTTTAGGGTTTTCCATTGCTTCTCAATAATATATAGGCCTTCGAGCCTCATTGTAACACAAAGTTCAGAGGCTAGTAGCCGCCACATCTATTCTAATAGATAAGCTACCATCGCCTGAGCTATTTTATTTCCATTCTGTCTGTAACCATATTTCAATCATTTGTTGTTAATGAAATGAAGTTTTACTTCCGCTGCATCTCTGCGTTTGTGTATTTCTATATTTCATTATGTTCCTACATAAATCCAGATCAGTGATATCAGAGCAGTCTACTCTTTCTCGATCCTTCTTTGCATGTCCCCAATGAGGTCGGGGTATAAGGAGTTAGGGATCGATCTGGTTGAACCGTTGCAAGATCAGCCTCGAAAACCAAAACGACCGCCCATGGGGGAAGAAAAGAAAGATGAGGGAGCAAGAGATCCTATCAAATTGTTTCTCGAGGAGGCCCTAGAGAAACAAAGGAACACGATGATGGACAACTTTGCCCAGATCCTTCAATGGCTGCCCACTGGCAGCGCATCTACATCCAACAATGAATCTGGAGGCACCACTCCTTTTAAGGTACAAGTAAACTTTGACATTCCCATATTTGAGGGCCAAATAGATGCAGATGTCGTTGATATATGGTTGAATCTATTAAAAGGATATTTCTCGGTTCATGAATTTTCCGACCGAGAAAGGATTATTTTTTCACTCCTTAAGGCCGCCCCTCATGTCAAGGACTAGTGGGAAACCTACTGGGAGAAACAGAGTGAGGGGGAACCCTCTCTGTTCTCGGTCGCACCCACTTAGAATTCTTTTCCAGATGCCATCAAGAAACAATATTATCCCGTGGGGAGCTACGAGGACAAATACATACAATGGACTACGCTGCGGCAACAAAGGGACGAAGATGTGCATGAGCTGATGAATTTGTTCCATACCCTATGCACAAAGTTGGGTATCAAATATTCGGAGAAAAATTTGGTGTTAAAGTACCACAATTGTCTTCATAGATACATTCAGGAGGAAATGGAGTTCCTCAACATCTCCTCGCTTGGTGCGGCATACCGATATGCTGCCAAGATTGAGCAAAAGTTCAAATAGACGAAGCGAGACTTTGGGTGTGTGAATCAGAAGTACGGTAAAGGTACCCCCAAACTGCCGAACAAAGGACCAAGCCAAGGTGAGGCAACCCAGGACAACTTGCCAAAGCTGCAAGCAAAGAACAACACCACGAAGCCAAAAAAGGAAATGGGGAAGTGGTGTGAGTTCCATAAGAGCTCCACTCACAAAACAAGTGAGTGTCGGGCCAAGCAGTCACTGGTAGTCGAGTTGAAGGCTTCTGAATTGGGTGCAGGCTGTGACTTCGAATCAAAATACGACAAGGGGAATGACAGGGGGAAGTAGATTATTGATGTGGAGCCCAACGCCACCATTGCCACCATGAAGATCCAGAAGAAGGAACCAGAATATCCAGAGGTGGCGGAGCGCCTCTTCCTTTCCCAGATGTGGGTAGAGGGTTCCCCATTGCAGTTCATTGTCGACAGGAGGAGTTAGAAGAACCTCATCTCAGTAGAGGTTGCAAAATGACTAGGCTTGCTGACCACAACACACCCACAACCATACACTAGCAGGTGGCTGCACCAAGGACGGGACCTCTGTGTCAGCTAGCAATGTCACCTTCCCTATAGCATCAAGCCCTTCACGGGTGAGGTATTATGTGACATTGCTCCTCTTGATGTTTATGATGTATTATTAGGCCAACCATACTTGTGGAAGCGACATGCTGTGTATGAGTCTAGGCCTCGTGCTGTTATTATTACTTTGGGAAATAAGCTACACAGGATACCAGAAATAGCACCACCTACAACCATCTCTTTGGTTACTGCAAAACAATGCAGTAAGTCATTGCCAAAACCAGGAATTTTTTTTTCCTGATGATCTGCCCTCAAGGAAAGAAGAAGACTGTGGCCACAACCTCCAGACAAGGTACCTCTGCACGACAACAACAGATGGATAAGGTCATGGAGGAGTACGAGGACATCTTCACCTCCCCCGTAGGGGTGCCTCTACACTATTAGGTCAAGCACCCCATGTGCACCGCTGCCCAATGGACTAATCTATCGATGCTCTGTTTTGGAGAATGACGAAATCAAGAGACAGATTCAGGAGATGTTGGAGAAAGGTCACATCCAACCGAGTTCATCGCCCTGTGGGAGCCCGATTGTGCTGGTGCAGAAGAAGGATGGGACTTGGAGACTCTGCATTGACTATCAGACACTGAACAAGATCACTGTCCGGAATAGGTAGCCGATCCCACAGATTGATGACCTTCTGGACCAACTCAAGGGGGAGAAATATTTTGCAAGATCGACTTGAAGTCTGGGTATCACCAGGTACCAATCGAACCCTCTGATGTGTGGAAGTCTGCCTTGAAATCCAAGGAGGGCCTTTTTGAATGGCTGGTCATGCCTTTCAGGTTGACGAATGCCCCTGCAACTTTCATGAGACTAATGGATGACATCTTGCGACCATTCACCAAATCATTTGTAGTGGTGTACTTGGATGACATTATGATCTTCAACTGGACTTGGGAAGAGCACCTCCACCACATATGACAGGTCCTCCAAACACTGTGGCAACACAAGTTGTGTGCCAATTTGGAGAAGTGCACTTTTGGCATGACCGAGGTTCAATATTCGGGATACATTATTGATGAGAGGGGGGTGCATGTGGATCCAACCAAGATCAGAGTCATTCGAGATTGGCCAACCCCAACCACCCTAACAGAGCTTCACAACTTTTTGGGTCTTGCTAATTTCTTCCGCAGGTTCATGTTGGGATTCTCTCATATCACTTGGCCCTTGAGTCAAGTCACCAAGGGAGGAGCGAAAGCAATATTCTTTTGGTATAAATCTCAACAGAAGGCATTCAGAAATTTGAAGCATCACCTCTGCTCTATACTAGCGCTCACATTACTAGACTTGCAACAATCATTTGAGATCAAGACAGATGTCTCCGACTATGCTATTGGGACAGTCCTTACTCAACAATGAGATCCAATGTCATATCACAATGAGACACTTTTTGACACAGTCTGTAAGTATCCCACTTATGACAAAGAGATGTATTACATTGTGAAGGCTTGCTGACAATGGAAGCATTACATTTTGGGAAATGAAACAGTCATCCACACAGACCACCGACCCTTGCAGTTCATACCGACACAAGGGAAGTTGCATAATGATCGCCATCAGAAGTGGTCCACATACCTGCAACAGTTTCACTTGAACATTAAGTACAAGAAAGGAAGCACCAATAATGTTGCAGACTGCCTCAACCAACCCCCCATCATGGTGCTAACCACAATGCTCAACTCTTGTGGGCATGAGACTTACGATTGGCCACTTCTCTAAAAAAGTGATCCAGAATTCGGGCACACATACAATACGCTCTTGGAGGGTAAGCAAGTTCCTAATTTTCACCTCTAGGATGACCTAATATGTCACCTGGGACACCTTTGTGTTCCTTCAAGAGATGTGCCAAGATGATTTGGGAGGTGAACTACAGTCAGGTCGCTGGGCATTTCGGGGTCGAGAAAACCCTGACTGTACTGCAAAAGTATTTCTATTGGCTGAACCTTCGATAGGATGTCGGGAAGTACATCAAGTCCTGCACTGCTTGCACCATTTCCAAAGTGACCATCAAGAAGTAAGGCCTCTATACTTCGTTGCCTACCCCTATTCGACCTTGGGAATCCATATCCATGGATTACATGTCGGGCCTTGCTTCTACTAAGCATGGAAATGAATGTGTTTTTGTGGTCGTCGACAGATTCTCGAAGATGTCCATTATGATGGCCTACAAGAAGAATATCATAGCAGAAGCCACTGCTAAACTCTTCTTTGAACGAGTGTGGGTAGAATTTTGGATCCCACAGTCTATCATCTCAGATTGAGCCAACAAGTTCCTCAGTACATTTTGGTCTAGCCTCTGGTCGATGCTAGACACCAAGCTCACCAAGTCCACAGCTTTCCATCTGCAAACTGATGGCCATACATAGTTCGTCAACTGGATGATTGTACACATTCTGCGCATGTACAACTCAAAGAATCCACGCACATGGGATGAGAGCCTCCCCTATGTACAACACAACTACAACCAGGCTCTCCATAGCTCAACCAACCACAACCCCTTTTAGGTTGGCTTGGGATTCCAACCACTATGTCCCATTGACGTAGCCATGCCATTTGCAACTACTCAGGTAGATTCAGCCCATGTCCAGTCTGAGTTTGATAAGGAAAACAAATTCATTGAGTACATTCAACACATCTGCCAAGAGGTTCATGACATCTTGGATAGAGCCAATGATAAGTACAAGAAACGACATGATCAACATCAAGTGCCACAGAACTTCCAGGTGGGTGACAAAGTGTGGATACATTTACAAAAGGAGCGCCTTGCTGGACCCTACCACAAGATTTGACCACTCTGATATGGGCCATACACCATCACCAATAATGTAGGGGACAATTCCTTTGAGCTCAGTATTCAACCATTCCTTGGTCTGCACCCAGTGTTCAATGTGGACCGCCTTCAACCCTACTTTCCACCTCTACTGGACACATCTGACATGACAGAACAACTCACACCAACAAAGTTAAACCCATATTGCATGGAACAAGTCACAACTAATTAGATTATGGACACACAGATCAAGAACAACCACTAATAGAGGATCCAGCTATATCGAGTTGTCAAAGCAGGTCAACTCCTTCACCAGGGAAAGTGGCTCACCAGGGACCAAGTTCAACAAAATTTTCCTCATCTCATGGAGGAACTCAACGCAATGGGGACCATTGCTTCCAAGGGGGGAGGAATGATCCAGGTGGATATTGGTGGCCACCCGCCTATTCCACTTGGGACCCACGCCATTGTTTCTTTCATTTTTTCAATTTCCTTAATTGTAGCACAATTTACTATTTTTAGCAGTTTTTTCAGGTCGTGAACTTTCAGAGCCGTTTTGAGGCCCTAAACGACGTTGTTTGGGCATGAATGTTCCGGTGAACGAGAGTCTATTTGTCACTTGATATTTACTGTTAGCAGTGTATTCCTCGGATAGATATTTCTAACGATGTATCATGTGCGTCAAACAGAGATAGTGTGCCAAAGTTACAACCCCGAGAAATTGATGTACCAATTTACCCCAACGGGGCCCATATTCTGGCGTTTCATCTCCTAGGGTTAGGTTTTTGGATGTTTAGGGTTTTCCATTGTTTCTCAATAATATATAGGCCTTTGAGCCTCATTTTAACACAAATTTAAGAGGCCAGTAGCCGCCACATCGCTTCTTAGAGATAAGCTACCAACGCCCGAGCTATTTTATTTCCATTCTATCTGTGAGCATATTTTAGTCATTTGTTGTTAATGAAATGAAGTTTTACTTCCACTGCATCTCTGTGTTTATGTGTATTTCTGTATTTCATTGTGTTCCTGCATAAATCCGAATGAGTGGTATCTCAGCAGTTTGCTCTTTCTCGATCCTTCTTTACATGTCCTCAAGGAGGTCGAGGTATAAGGAGTTAGGGCTCGATTTGGTTGAACTGTTGCAAGATTAACCTCGCAAACCCCGACGACTGCACATGGGGGAAGAAAAGAAAGATGAGGGAGTAGGAGATCCTATCAAATTGTTTCTCAAGGAGGCCCTCGATAAATAAAGGAACGCGATGATGGACAACTTTGCCTAGATCCTCCAACGACTGCCCACTGGCAGCGCATCTACATCCAACAACCACTCTAGAGGCGCCACTCCTTTTAAGGTACAAGTAAAATTTGACATTCCCATATTTGAGGGCCAAATAGATGCAGATGTTGTTGATAGATAGTTGAATATGTTAGAAGGATATTTCTCGGTTCATGACTTTTTCGACCGAGAAAGGATTATTTTTTCACTCCTTAAAGCCACCCCTCATGTCAAGGACTGGTGGGAAAACTACTGGGAGCAACAGAGCGAGGGGGAACCCTCTCTATTCTCAGTCACACCCACTTGGAATTATTTCTGAGATGCCATCAAGGAACAATATTATCCCGTGGGGAGATACGAGGAAAAATACATACAATGGACTACGCTGTGGCAACAAAGGGACAAAGATGTGCATGAGCTAATGAATCTATTCCATACCCTACGCACAAAGTTGGGTATCAAAGATTCAGAGAAACATTTGGTGTTAAAGTACTGCAATTGTCTTCATAGATACATTCAAGAGGAAATGGTGTTCCTCGACATCTCCTCGCTTGGTGCGGCATACTGGTATGCTGCCAAGATTGAGCAGAAGTTCAAACAAAAGAAGCAAGACTTCGGGTCTGCAAATCAGAAGCAAGGGAAAGGTAACCCCAAACCACTGAACAAAGGACCAAGCCAAGGCGGGGTGGCCTAGGACAACCTGCCCAAGATGTAAGCAAAGAACAACACCATGAAGCCAAAAAAGGACATGAGGAAGTGGTGTGAGTTCCATAAGAGCTCCACTCACAACACAAGTGAGTGTCAGGCCAAGCAGTGATTGGTATTCGAGTTGAAGGCTTTTGAATCGGGAGCTGGCTACGACTTCGAATCAGAACCCGACAAGGGGAATGATATGGGGAAGTAAATTATCGATGCGGATCCCAACACCACCATTTCCATCACAAAGATCTAGAGGAAGGAACCAGAATATCCAGAGGAGGCAGAGTGCCTCTTCCATTCCCAAATGTGGGTAAAGGGTTCCCTGTTGCAGTTCATTTTTGATAGCGGGAGCCAGAAGAACCTCATCTCAGTAGAGGTCTTGAAATGGCTGGGGTTGCCGACCACAACACACCCAAAACCATACACCATCGGGTGGTTGCCCCAAGGACGGGACCTCCGCGTCAGCCAACAATGTCGCCTTCCCTACAACATCAAGCCCTTCATGAATGAGGTATTATGTGACATTGCTCCTCTTGATGTTTCTGATGTATTATTAGGCCAACCATACTTGTGGAAGCGACATGCTATGTATGAGTCCATACCTTTTGCTATTATTATTACTTTGGGAAATAAGCTGTATACGATACCGGAAATAACACTGTCTACAACCATCTCTTTGGTTATTGCAAAACATTGCAGTAAGCTCATTGCCAAAACCAAGAAATTTGGTTTCCTGATCATTTGCCCTCAGGGAAACAAGAAGACTGTGGCCGTGACCTCTAGACAGGGCCCCTCTGCACGACAACAACAAATGGATAAGGTCGTGTAGGAGTACGAGGACATATTCACCTTCCCTGCAGGGGAACCACTACACTATCAGGTCAAGCACCCCATCGATCTGACCCTAGGTGCGCTGCTACCCAATGGACTAATCTATCGATGCTCTATTATAGAGAATGACGAAATCAAGAGGCAGATTCAAGAGCTATTGCAGAAAGGTCACATCCGGTCGAGTTCATCACCCTGTGGGAGCCTGATTGTTCTGGTGTAGAAGAAGGATGGAACATGGAGACTCTGCATTCAGTACTGGGCACTGAACAAGATCACTGTCTAGGATAGGTACCCGATACCACGGATGGACGACCTTCTGAACCAACTCAAGGGGGTGAAATATTTCAGCAAGATCGACTTGAAGTTTGGGTATCACAAGGTACCAATAGAACCCTCTGATGTGTGGAAGACTGCCTTAAAATCCAATGAGGGCCTTTTTGAATGGTGTGTCATGACTTTCGGGTTGGCGAATGCCCCTGCAACCTTCATGAGACTAATGTACGACATCTTGTGACCATTCACCAACTCATTTTTAGTGGTGTACTTGGATGACATTCTGATATTCAACCAGACTTGGGAAGAGCACCTCCACCACATATGACAGGTCCTCCAAACACTGCGACAACACAAGTTGTGTGCCAATTTGGAGAAGTGCACTTTTGGCATGACCCAGGTTCAATATCTAGGATACATTATTGATGAGCGGGGGGTGCATGTGGATCTAGCCAATATCCAAGTCATTCGAGATTGGCTAGCCCCAACTACCCTAACAGATCTCTGCAACGTTTTGGGTCTTGCCAATTTCTACCGTAGGTTCATGTTGGGATTCTCTCATATCACTTGGCCCTTGAGTCAAGTCACCAAGGGAGGAGCGAAAGCAAAATTCTTTTGGTCTAAATCTCAACAGAAGGCGTTCGACGATTTTAAGCATCACCTCTTCTCTGCACCAATGCTCACATTACCAGACTTGCAACAACCATTTGAGATCAAGACAGATGCCTCCGACTATGCTTTTGGGGAAGTCCTTACTCAACGGTGGCATCCAATGGAATATCACAATGAGACACTTTCTGACATAGTCCAAAAGTATCCCACTTATGACAAAGAGATGTATTCCATTGTGCAGGCTTGTTGAAAAATGGAGGCATTATAGTTTGGGAAAGGAAACAGTCATTGACACAGACCACCGACCCTTGAAGTTCATACAAACAAAAGGGAAGTTACAGAACGATCGCCATCAGAAGTGGTCCACATACCTGCAATAGTTTCACTCGAACATTAAGTATAAGAAAGGAAGCACCAATAATTTTGTAGACTACCTTAGCCAACCCCCCATCATGGCGCTAACCACGGTACTCAACTCTTGTGGGCACGAGTCTTTCGATTGGTTGCTTTTCTACAAAAGTGATCCATAATTCGACCACACATACAATACGCTCTTGGAGGGTAAGAAAGTTCCTAATTTTCACCTGCAGGACGCCCTGTTATGTCACCTGAGACACCTTTGTGTTCCTTCAAGCGAGGTGCCAAGATGATTTGGGAGGCGTAGTACAGTCGGGTCATTGGGCATTTCGGGGTTGAGAAAATCGTGGCCGTACTGCAAAAGTATTTCTATTGGCCAAAACTTCGACAAGATGTCGTGAAGTACATCAAGTCATGCATTGCTTGAACCATTGCCAAACCGACCATCAAGAAGCAAGGCCTCTATACTCCGTTGCCTACCCCTAGTCGACCTTGGGAATCCATCTCCATGGATTACATGTCAGGCCTTCCTTCTACTAAGCATGGCAATGACTGTGTTTTTATGGTCGTCAACAGATTCTCAAAGATGTCCATTATGATGGCCTGCAAGAATAATATCACAGCAGAAGCCACTGCTAAACTCTTCTTTGAACGAGTGTGGGTACACTTTGGGATCCCACAATATATCATCTAAGATCGGGATAGTAGGTTCCTCAATACATTTTGGTCCAGCCTCTAGTCGATGCTGGAGAACAAGCTCACCAAATCCAAAGATTTCCATCCACAAAATCATGGCCAGACAAAGGTCATCAACCGGATGATTGTACACATTCTGCCAAAGCCACAAGCAAAGAACAACACCAAAGCCACAAGCAAAGGACAACTTGCCAAAGCCACAAGAAAAGAACAACACCACAAAGCCAAAAAAGGACATGGGGAAGTGGTGTGAGTTCCATAACAACTCCACTCACAACACAAGTGAGTGTCGGGATAAGCAGTCACTGGTAGCCGAGTTGAAGGCTTTTGAATTGGGTGCAGGATCCGACTCCGAATTAGAACTCGATAAGGGGAATGACAGGGGCAAGAAGATTATCGATGCGGAGCCCAATGCCATTGTTTCCACCACGAAGATCTGGAAGAAGGAATCATAAGATCCAGAGGAGGCGGAGCACCTCTTCGATTCCCAGATGTGGGTAAAGGGTTCCCCGTTGCAGTTCATTGTTGACAACGAGAGCCAGAAGAACCTAATCTTAGTAGAGGTTGTGAAATGACTGGGCTTTTTGACCACAACACACCCACAACCATACACCATCGGGTGGCTACACCAAGGACGAGACCTCCGCGTCAGTCAACAATGCCGCCTTCCCTACAACATCAAGCCCTTCACGAATGAGGTATTATGTGACATTTCTCCTCTTGATGTTTCTGATGTATTATTAGGCCAACCATACTTGTGGAAGTGACATGCTATGTATGAGTCCAGGCCTCGTGCTATTATTATTACTTTGGGAAATAAGATGTACAGGATACCGGAAATAACATCGCCTACAACCATCTCTTTGGTTACTGCAAAACAATGCAGTAAGCTCATTGCCAAAACCAGGAAATTTGTTTTCCTGATGATCCACCCTCAGGGAAAGAAGAATACTGTGACCACGACCTCCAGATAGGGCCTCTATGCACGACAACAACAAATGGATAAGGTCATGGATGAGTACGAGGACATCTTCACCTCCCCTACAGGGGTGCCTCTACACTGTTAGGTGAAGCACCCCATCGATCTGGCCCCAGGTGCACCGCTGCCCAATGGACCAATCTATCGGTGCTATGTTATGGAGAATGACGAAATCAAGAGGTATATTCAAGAGCTATTGCAGAAAGGTCACATCCAACCAAGTTCATCGCCCCGTGGGAGCCCGATTGTGCTGCTGCAGAAGAAGGATGGGACTTAGAGACTCTGCATTGACTATCGGGTACTGAACAAGATCACTGTCTGGAATAGGTACCCGAACCCATGGATTGATGACCTTCTGGACCAACTCAAGGGGGAGAAATATTTTAGCAAGATCGACTTGAATTCTGGCTATCACTAGGTACTAATCGAACCCTCTGATGTGTGGAAGACTGCCTTCAAATCCAAGGAGGGCCTTTTCGAATGGCTGGTCATGCCTTTCAGGTTGACAAATGCCCCTGAAACCTTCATGAGACTAATGGAAGACATCTTGTGACCATTCACCAACTCATTTGTAGTGGTGTACTTGGATGACATTCTGATCTTTAGCCAGACTTGGGAAGAGCACCTCCACCACATCTGAAACGTCCTCCAAACACTGCGACAATGCAAGTTGTGTGCCAAGAAGTGCACTTTTGGCAAAACCCAGGTTCATTATCCGGGATACATTATTGATGAGTGGGGGGTGCATGTGGATCCAACTAAGATCCAAGTCATTCAAGATTGGACAGCCCCAACCACCCTAACAGAGCTCCGCAACTTTTTGGGTCTTGCCAATTTCTACCACAGGTTCGTGTTCGGATTCTCTCATATCACTTGGCCCTTTAGTCAAGTCACCAAGGGAGGAGCGAAAGAAAAATTCTTTTGGTCTAATTATCAATAGAAGGTGTTCGATGATTTGAAGCATTTCCTCTGCTCTACACCAGTGCTCACATTACCAGACTAGCAACAACCATTTTAGATCAAGACAAATGCCTTTGACTATGCTATTGGGTAAGTTCTTACTCAATAGGGGCACCTAGTGGCATATCACAACGAGACACTTTCCGACACAGTCCAAAAGTATCCCACTTATGACAAAGAGATGTATTCAATTGTGCAGGCTTGCCGACAATGGAAGCATCACATTTTGGGAAAGGAAACAATCATCCACACAGACCACCGACCCTTGTAGTTCATACAGACACAAGGGAAGTTGCAGAATGATTGCCATTAGAAGTGGTCCACATACATGCAATAGTTTCACTTGAACATTAAGTACAAAAAATGAAGAATCAATAATGTTGCAGACTGCCTCAGTCGACCCCCCATCATGACACTAACCATGGTGCCCAACTCTTGTGGGCACGATACTTCCCATTGGCTGCTTCTCTACAAAAGTGATCCAGAATTCAGCCACACATACAATACGTTCTTGGAGGGTAAGCAAGTTACTAATTTTCACCTCCAGGATGCCCTGCTATGTCACCTGGGACACTTTTTTGTTCCTTCAAGCGAGAGTGCCAATATGATTTGGGAGGCGCACTACAGTTGGGTCGCTGGGAATTTTGGGGTTGAGAAAACCGTGGCCGTACTGCAAAATTATTTCTATTGGCCAAACCTTCGACATGATGTTGGGAAGTACATCAAGTCCAGCACTGCTTACGCCATTGCCAAACCGAACATCAAGAAGCAAGGCCTCTATACTCCATTCCCTACCCCTAGTCGACCTTGGGAATCCATCTCCATGGATTACATGTCGGGCCTTCCTTCTACTAAGAATGGCAATGGCTTTGTTTTTGTGGTCGTCGATAGATTCTTGAAGATGTCCATTATGATGGCCTGCAAGAAGAATATCACAACCGAAGCCACTGCTAAACTCTTCTTTGAATGAGTGTGGGTACACTTTGGGATCCCACAGTCTATCATCTCAGATCAGGATAGCAAGTTCCTCAGTACATTTTGGTCCAGCCTCTGGTCGATTCTTGACACCAAGCTCACCAAGTCCACATCTTTCCATCCACAAGCCGATGGCCAGACAGAGGTCATCAACTGGATGATTGTACACATTCTGCACATGTACAACTCAAAGCATCCATGCACATGGGATGAGAGCCTCCCCTATGTACAACATAGATACAATTGAGCTCTCCATAGCTCAACCAACCACATCCCCTTTCAGGTGGGCTTGGGATTCTAGCCACTATGTCCCATTGACGTAGCCATGCCATTTGCAACTACTCAAGTAGATTCAGCCCATGTCCAGTCTGAGGCTGACAAGGCAAACAACTTCATTGAGGGCATTCAACACATCCGCCAATAGGTTCATGACATCCTGGACAGAGCCAATGCTAAGTACAAGCAACGACATGATCAACATCGGGTGCCACACAACTTCTAGGTGGGCGACAAAGTGTGGCTACATTTTCAAAATGAGTGCCTCACTGGACCCTATTGCAAGATTCACCCACTCCGATATGGGCCATACACCATCACCAAGGTTGTAGGGGACAATGCCTTTGAGCTAGTATTCCACCATTCCTTGGTCTGCACCCAGTGTTCAATGTGGACCGCCTTTGACACTACTTTCCACCTCTACTGGACACATCTGACATGGCAGAACAACTCACACCAACAGAGTTAAACCCAGATTTCATGGAACAAGGCACAACTGATCGGATTATGGACACACAAATCAAGAACACCCGCCAGCAGAGGCTCCAGCTATATCGAGTTGTCAAAGCATGCCAACTCCTTCACTGGGGCAAGTGGCTCACCAGGGACCAAGTTCAACAGAAGTTTCCTCATCTCATGGAGGAACTTAATGCAATGGGGACCATTGCTTCCTAAGGGGGGAGGAATGATCCAGGCGGATATTGGTGTCCACTCGACAATTCCACTTGGACTCATGCCATTGTTTCTTTTAGATTTTCAGTTTCCTTAATTGTAGCACAATTTACTATTTTTAGTAGTTTTTTGGGTCCTGAACTTCCAGAGTCGTTTTGAGGCCCTAAATGACATTTTTTGGGCATGAATGCTCTGACGAACAAGAGTCCGTTTCAGACTCGATATTCATTGTTAGCAGTGTAGTCCTCAGATAGATATTTCTAACGATGTATCATGTGTGTCAAACAGAGATAGTGTGCCAAAGGTACGACCCTGAGAAATTGATGTACCAATTTACCCCAACGATGCCCATATTCTGGCGTTTCATCTTCTAGGGTTAGGTTTTTGGATGTTTAGGGTTTTCCATTGTTTCTCAATAATATATAGGCCTTCGAGCCTCATTGTAACACAAAGTTCAGAGGCCAGTAGCCACCACATCTCTTCTAAAAGATAAGTTACCAGTGCCCGAGCTGTTTTATTTCCATTCTATCTCTAAGCATATTTCAGTCATTTATTGTTAATAAAATGAAGTTTTACTTCCACTGCATCTCTGCGTTTATGTGTATTTCTATATTTCATTATGTTCCTGCATAAATCTGGATCAATGGTATCAGAGTAGTCTACTCTTTCTCGATCTTTCTTTGCATGTCCCCAACGAGGTCGGGGTATAAGGAGTTAGGGCTCGATTTGGTTGAACTGTTGCAAGATCAACCTCCCAAACCTCGACGACTGCCCATGGGGGAAGAAAAGAAAGATGAGGGAGAAGGAGATCCTAACAAATTGTTGCTCGAGGAGGCCCTCGAGAAACAAAGGAACGTGATGATGGAAAACTTTGCCCAGATCCTTCAATGGCTACCCACTGGCAGCGCATCTACATCCACCAACCACTCTAGAGGCGCCACTCCTTTTAAGGTACAAGTAAACTTTGACATTCCCAGATTTGAGGGCCAAATAGATGCATATGTCGTTGATAGATTGTTGAATTTGTTAGAAGGATATTTTTCGGTTCATGACTTTTCTGACCGAGAAAGGATTATTTTTTCACTCCTTAAAGCCGCCCCTCATGTGAAGGACTGGTGGGAAACCTACTGGGAGCAATAGAGCGAGGGGGAACCCTCTCTGTTTTTGGTCGCACCCACTTGGAATTCTTTCCGATACGCCATCAAGGAACAATGTTATCCCATGGGGAGATACAAGGACAAATACATAAAAATGGACTATGCCGCGGAAGCAAAGGGACCAAGATGTGCATGAGATGACGAATTTGTTCCATACCCTAAGCACAAAGTTGGGTATCAAATATTCAGAGAAAAATTTCATGTTAAAGTACCGCAATTGTCTTCATAGATACATTCAGGAGGAAATGGAGTTCCTCAACATCCCCTCACTTGGTGCGGCATACCGGTATGCTGCCAAGATTGAGCAGAAGTTCAAACAAAAGAAGTGAGACTTTGGGTCTCTGAATTAGAAGCAAGGGAAAGGTACTCCCAAACAACCGAACAAAGGACCAAGCCAAGGTGAGGTGGCCTAGGACAACCTGCCAAAGCCGCAAGCAAAGAACAACACCACAAAGCCAAAAAAGGACACGGGGAAGTGGTGTGATTTCCATAAGAGCTCCACTCACAACACAAGTGAGTGTCGGTCCAAGCAGTCACTGGTAGCTGAGTTGAAGGCTTCTGAATTGGGTGTAGGCTCCGACTCTGAATCAGAAACCGACAAGAGGAATGACAAGGGGAAGCATATTATCAATGTGGAGCCCAATGCCACCGTTTCCACCATGAAGATCCAAAATAAAGAACCAGAATATCCAAAGGGGGCGGAGCGCCTCTTCCATTCCCATATGTGGGTAAAGGGTTCCCCGTTGCAGTTCATTGTTGATAGAAAGAGACATAAGAACCTCATCTTAGTAGAGGTTGTGAAATGGCTGAGTTTGCTGACCACAACACACCCACAACCATACACCATCGGGTGGCTGCACCAAGGATGGGACCTCTACGTCAGCCAACAATGTCGCCTTCCCTACAACATCAAGCCCTTCACGGATGAGGTATTATGTGACATTGCTCCTCTTGATGTTTCTGATGTATTATTAGGCCAACCATACTTGTGGAAGTGACATGTTGTGTATGAGTCCGAGCCTCGTGCTGTTGTTATTACTTTGGGCAGTAAACTATACATGATACTGAAAATAGCACCGCCTACAACCATCTCTTTGTTTACTGCAAAACAATGAGCTAAGCTCATTGCCAAAACCAGGAAATTTGTTTTCCTAATGAACCACCCTCAGGGAAAGAAGAAGACCATTGCCACGACCTCTAGACAGGGCCCCTCTGCATGACAACAACAGATGGATAAGGTCATGGAGGATTACGAGGACATCTTCACCTCCCCCATAGAGGTGCCTCTACAATGTCAGGTGAAGCACCCCATCAATCTAACCTCAGGTGCACCGCTACCCAATGGACCAATCTATCAGTGCTCTGTTCTAGAGAATGACAAAATCAAGAGGCAGATTCAAGAGTTGTTGAAGAAAGGTCACATCCGACCGAGTTCATTGCCTTATGGGAGCCCGATTGTGCTGGTGCATAAAAAGGATGGGAATTGGAGACTCTGCATTGACTATCGGGCACTGAACAAGATCACTGTCCAAAATAGGTACCCGATCCCATGGATTGATGACCTTCTAGACCAACTCAAGGGGGCGAAATATTTTAGCAAAATTGACTTGAATTTTGGGTATCACCAGGTACCAATCGAACCCTATGATGTGTGGAAGACTGCCTTCAAATACAAGGATGGCCTTTTCGAATCGCTGGTCATGCCTTTTGGGTTGACGAATGCCCCTGCAACCTTCATGAGACTAATGGATGACATCTTGTGACCATTCACCAACTCATTTGTAATGATGTACTTGGATGACATTCTGATCTTCAACTAGACTTGGAAAGAGCACCTCCACCACATCCGACAAGTCCTCCAAACATTGCGACAACACAAGTTGTGTGCCAATTTGGAGAAGTTCACTTTTGGCATGACCCAGGTTCAATATCTGGGATACATTATTGATGAGCGGGGGGTGCATGTGGATCTTGCCAAGATCCAAGTCATTTGAGATTGGCCAGCCCCAACCACCCTAACAGAGCTCCGCAACTTTTTGTGTCTTGCCAATTTCTACCGCAGGTTCATGTTGGGATTCTATCATATCACTTGGCCCTTGAGTCAAGTCGCCAAGGGAGGAGCGAAAGCAAAATTATTTCGGTCTAAATATCAATAGAAGGTGTTCGATGATTTGAAGAATCACCTTTGCTTTGCACCAGTGCTCACATTACCAGACTTGCAACAACCATTTGAGATCGAGACAGATGCCTCCGACTATGCTATTGGGGAAGTCCTTACTCAACAGGGGCATCTAGTGGCATATCACAAAGAGACACTTTCCGACATAGTCTGGAAGTATCCCACTTATGAAAAAGAGTTGTATTCCATTGTGCCAGCTTGCCGACAATGGAAGCATTACATTTTGGGAAAGGAAACGATCATCCACATACACCACCGACCCTTGCAGTTCATACAGACGCAAGGGAAGTTGTAGAACTATCGTCATCAGAAGTGGTCCACATACCTGCAACAATTTCACTTGAACATTAAGTACAAGAAATGAAGCACCAATAATGTTGCAGACTACCTTAGCTGACCCCCCATCATGGCACTAACCA
The DNA here is from genome assembly GCA_009831015.1 of Picea engelmannii. Taxonomy (NCBI): domain Eukaryota; kingdom Viridiplantae; phylum Streptophyta; class Pinopsida; order Pinales; family Pinaceae; genus Picea; species Picea engelmannii. The sequence goes on along the minus strand of ML777531.1, from coordinate 1,419,360 downwards.
TGATGCTCAACTCTTGTGGGCACGAGACTTCCGATTGGCCGCTTCTCTACAAAAATGATCTAGAATTCGGCCACACATACAATACGCTCTTGGAGGGTAAGCAAGTTCTTAATTTTCACCTCCAGGATGCCCTGATATGTCACCTGTGACACCTTTGTGTTCCTTCAAGTGAGCCTGCCAAGATGATTTGGGAGGTGCACTACAGTCGGGTCGCTTGGCATTTTGGGGTCGAGAAAACCGTGGCCATACTGCAAAAGTATTTCTACTGGAAAAACCTTCAATAGGATGTCAGGAAGTACATCAAGTCCTGCACTACTTGCGCCATTGCCAAAATGACCATCAAGAAGCAAGCCCTATATATTTTTTTGCCTACCCCTAGTCGACCTTGGGAATCCATCTCCATGGATTACATGTCGGGCATTCCTTCTACTAAGCATGCAATGACTCTATTTTTGTGGTCATTGACAGATTCTCGAAGATGTCCATTATGATGGCCTGCAAGAAGAATATCACAACAGAGGCCACTTCTAAACTCTTCTTTGAATGAGTGTGGGTACGCTTTGGGATCCCATTGTGTATCATCTCAGATCGGGACAGTAGGTTCCTTAGTACATTTTGGTCCAGCCTCTGGTCGATGCTAGACACCAAGCTCACTAATTCCACAACTTTCCATCCACAAACTGATGGCCAGACACAGGTCGTCAACTGGATGATTGTACACATTTTGCAGATGTACAACTCAAAGCATCCACCCACATGGGATGAGAGCCTCCCCTATGTACAAAACAACTACAATCGGGCTCTCCATAGCTCAACCAACCACAACCCCATTCAGGTGGGCTTGGGATTCCAACCACTATGTCCCATTGATGTAGCCATGCCATTTGTGGCTACTCAGGAAGATTCAACCCATGTCCAGTCTAAGGCTGACAAGGAAAACAACTTCATTGAGCGCATTAAACACATCCACCAATAGGTTCATGACATCTTGGACAGAGCCAATGTTAAGTACAAGCAACGACATGATCAACATCAGGTGCCACACAACTTCTAGGTGGACAACAAAGTGTGGCTACATTTGCAAAAGGAGCGCCTTGCTGGACCCTACTGCAAGATTCGCTCACTCTGATATGGGCCATACACCATCACCAAGGCTATAGGGGACAATGCCTTTGAGCTCAGTATTCCACCATCCTTTGTTTGCACCCAATTTTCTCGATCCTTCTTTGCATGTCCCCAACGAGGTTGGGGTATAAGGAGTTAGGGCTCAATTTGGTTGAACCGTTGCAAGATCAACCTCGCAAACCCCGACGACCGCCCATGGGGGAAGAAAAGAAAGATGAGGGAGCAATAGATCCTATCAAATTGTTTCTCGAGGAGGCCCTCGAGAAATAAAGGAACACGATGATGGAAAACTTTTTCCATATCCTTCAATGACTGCCCACTGGCAGCGCATCTACATCTAACAATTACTCTGGTGGCGCCACTCCTTTTAAGGTACAAGTAAACTTTGACATTCCCATATTTGAGGGCCAAATAGATGCAGATGTCATAGATAGATGGTTGAATCTATTAGAAGGATATTTCTCGGTTCATGAATTTTCCGACCGAGAAAGGATTATTTTTTCACTCCTTAAAGCCACCCCTCATGTCAAGGACTGGTGGGAAACCTACTGGGAGCAATAGAGCAAGGGGGAACCCTCTTTGTTCTCGGTCGCACCCACTTGGAACTCTCTCTGAGACGCCATCAGGGAACATTATTATCCTGTGGGGAGCTACGAGGAAAAATACATACAATGGACTATGCTGCGATAGAAAAGGGACCCAGATGTGCATGAGCTAACAAATCTGTTCCATACCCTATGCACAAAGTTGGGTATAAAAGATTCAGAGAAACATTTGGTGTTAAAGAACTGTAGTTGTCTTCATAGATACATTCAATAGGAAATGGAGTTCCTCGACATCTCCTCGATTGGGGCGGCATACCAGTATGTTTCCAAGATTGAGCAGAAGTTCAAATAGAAGAAGCAAGACTTTGGGTCTACGAATAAGAAGCAAGGGAAAGGTAGTCCCAAACTGCGAAAAAAAGGACCAAGCTAAGGCGGGGTGGACTAGGACAACCTACCAAATCCATAAGAAAATAACAACACCATGAAGCCAAAAAAGGACATGGGGAAGTGGTGTGAGTTCCATAAGAGCTCCACTCACAACACAAGTGAGTGTCGGGCCAAGCAGTCACTGGTAGCCGAGTTGAAGGCTTCTGAATCAGGCGCAGGCTCCGACTCTGAATTAGAACGTGACAAGGGGAATGACAAGAGGAAGAAGATTATCAATGTGGAGCCCAATGCCACCTTTTCCACCACGAAGATCCAGAAGAAGGAACTAGAAGATCCAGAGGTGGTGGAGTGCCTCTTGGGTAAAGGGTTCCCCATTGCAGTTCATTGTCGACAGCGGGAGCCAGAAGAAACTCATCTCAATAGAGGTTGTGAAACAACTAGTCTTGTTGACCACAAAACACCCACAACCATACACCATTGGGTGGCTGCACCAAGGACGAGACCTCCGCGTCAGCCAACAATGCCACCTTCCCTACAACATCAAGCCCTTCACGGATGAGGTATTATGTGACATTGATATTCTTGATGTTTTTGATGTATTATTAGGCCGACCATACTTGTGGAAGGGACATGCTCTGTATGAGTCCAGGCCTCATGCTTTTATTATTAATTTGGGCAATAAGATGTACAAGATACTGGAAATAGAACCGCCTACAACCATCTCTTTGGTTACTGCAAAACAATGCAGTAAGCTCATTGCCAAAACCAGGAATTTTTTTTTCCTGATGATCGGCCCTCAGGGAAAGAAGAAGACTGTGGCCATGACCTCCAGACATGGCCCCTCTTCACGACATCAATATATGGATAATGTCATGGAGGAGTACGAGGACATATTCACCTCCCCCACAGGGGTTCCTCTACACTGTCAGGTGAAGCACCCCATCGATCTAACCCCAGGTGCGCCTTTGCCCAATGGACCAATCTATCGACGCTTTGTTTTGGAGAATGACGAAATCAAGAGGCATATTTAGGAGCTATTGCAGAAAGGTCACATCCTGCCGAGTTCATTACCCTGTGGGAGCCTGATTGTGCTGGTGCAGAAGAAGGATGGAACTTGGAGACTCTGCATTGAATATCGGGCATTGGACAAGATCACTGTCCGGAATAGGTACCCGATCCCATGGATTGATGACCTTATGGACCAACTCAAGGGGGCATAATATTTTAGCAAGATCAACTTGAAGTCTAGGTATCACTAGGTACTAATCAAACCCTCTGATGTGTGGAATATTGCCTTCAAATCCAAGGAGGGCCTTTTTGATCCGTATTATTTTCGACACTAAATGCGAGCGGAGATATAATAAAGAAATGCACAAAGATATCATAGATATTAAATAAGATAACATAAATGTATCAGATATGTAACCATAAACACATATATACAGTAATACACAATTTATATTAATGAAAGAAATGTACAGAGATTGTAAAAATACAGAGTGAAAGACTCGCTAGAATGGTGGAAGCTTATCTCTGAGAAGAGATGTGACGGCTACTTGCATCCGCAAGAAGATGGTTAAAATGAGGCTCTGAAGGCCTTTTTACAATAAAAAAGAATGCCAAAAACCCTAGACATCCAAAAACCTAACCCTATGAGATGAAGCACCAAAAGTCATGTGGGCCCCGTTTGGGTAAGTGAGTACATCAACTTCCTGGGGTCGTAACTTTTGCATACGATCTCTGTTTTAGGCGTGTGATAGCTTGTTAGAAAGGTATTGTCGAGGAGATTCATTTTGGTTGCTCAATTATGTCTTTGGATATTATTGAGAACCTATATCTTGAAAAACCTTCATTTGGGCCCTCAAAATGGCCTCGGAAGTTAAAAACTGCTAAAAATAGTAAATTGCCAAAATTGCCAGAAAACTATTTTGAGCCAGTCGGAAAAGGTGGGTGGCCACTAATATACACCTGGATCAATCCTCCCTCCTTAGGAAGTAATGGTCTCCATTGTGTTGAGTTTCTAGGGGAGAGGGAAAAGCATTTGTTGAATCTGCATCTTGGTGAGCTGCTTGCCTTGCTGGAGACGTTGCGCTGCTCAGTTTGTGGAAGTTTGTCACGAACCTGTTGAGGCTGAGGCCGTTCAACAAGTCAGGATACATGAGAGGACGATGTGCAGACGGAATATTTGCACTTTGCTGCAACCTTGTCGACTTGCTTCTATTTGATAGAAGGTGCTTGGGGCGAGGCTGTAGTGGTTGCAGTGTCCTTCTGTTCTCCTTTTGAATAGATTGTGAAGAAGCTAAATTTTGCAGTATGAGATACTACCTTGCGACACTTTTTAGGTGGAACAATAGTTGGAACTACCTCTGGTATTCTGTAGAGATGACCCCCCAGAGAAACAATGATACTGCAGGGTCAAGACTCATAAACAACATGGCACTTCTACATATATGGTTGGCCCAAGAGAACATCACAGACATCCAGTGGGGAAACATCACATAATACCTCATCCTTGAAGGGTTGGATGCTGTATGAAAATCGACATTGTTGGTTGACACAGAGATCTCGTCCTTGGCGAAACCACTCGATGTTGTATGGATACGGGTGTGGTGTTGTCGACAATCCCAACTGTTTGACAACCTCTGTTGAGATGAGGTTCTTCTGGCTTCCACTATCAACAATAAAATGCAGTGGGGTCCCCTTCACCCACATCTTTGAATGGAAAAGGCACTCCCCCTCTTCAGGATCTGTTGGTTCTTTTGGTTGAATTGCTATGGCTACGACAATAGCAGTGGGGTCCGCGTCAATGATCTGTCCTTTACCATTGTTTTCAGAATCAGGGTTCGTCTCTTTGTCTTTGATCTCAGCCACCAATGACTATTTTGAGTGACATTCATTGGTGTTGTGCCAGGGTCTTTTGTGGAACTCACACCATTTTCCGATGTCCTTCTTTGTCTTCCCGTGACTCTTCTTTTCCTGTGTCTTGGACTGGTTTTCAAGAGACTGTTTTTTAGGGCCGTCTTTGTCATACTTCGGTTGTTGTGGATTTGCAGACCCAAACTCCCGTTTGTTCTGGTGCTTAAATTTCTGCTCAATTTTAACAACATATCGATAAGTAACATCGAGTGATGAGATGTCCAGAAAATCCATTTCAGTCTGGATGTATCTATGTAGAGCCCCATGGTATTTCAGAACCAAATGTCGCTCGGAGTCTTTGATACCTAGCTTGGAGCGCAAGGTATGGAAGGTATTGGTGAACTCCGTAAATTCTTGGCCCCTCTCTTTCCGCAGTGTGGTCCATCTCATGTACTGGTCCTCATAGTTGCCAACAAGGTAATATTGTTCCTTTACCGCATCCACAAAAAAATCCCAAGTGGGATCGACCCATATATTCCAGACTCCTCTGTGGAACTTTGCTTCCAGTAAGTTTCTCACCAATGTTTGACATGAGGGAGAGCATTAAAGAGTGAGAAGGTGAACTTTTCTTTGTCGGAAAAATTGTGAACAAAGAAATAACCTTCTAGCAGAGTTGACCATTTTTCTAGGGCTTCTGCATCTATCTATCCTTCAAATATAGGAATATCAAAATTAACTTGTACCTTGAAAGGCGAGGTGCCTCCAAAGTGGCCACTTGATGAAGATGCGCCTGCTATTATTGGCAAGCATTGAAGGATGTGGGCAAAATTCTCCATCATTTCATCCCTTTGTCGCGTGAGAGCTTGCTCAAGCAACAGATTGATAGGATCGTTTGCTCCATCGTTTTTCTTTTCTTTTGCCAGTGAGGGTTTCTTGGGTGTGCGAGAGGGATTGTATTTAAGAGAGACAAGCTCGAGACCCAACTTGTTATACTTGGACCTCTTCGGGGACATGCACTGAAAAAATGATCAAGAGCAACCTGCTCTGATACCACTGATCCAGATTATTCTCGGCACGAAATGCGAGCGGAGATATAATAAAGAAATGCACAGAGATATCCCAGATATTCAATAAGATAACATAAATGTATCAGAGATGCAAAAATAAACACATATATACAGTAATACACGGTTTCTATTAATGAAATAAATGTACAGAGACTGTAAAAATACAGAGTGAAAGACTCGCTAGAATGGTGGCAGCCTATCTCTGAGAAGAGATGTGATGACTACTCAAATCCACAAGAAGATGGTTACAATGAGGCTCTGAAGGCCTTTTTACAATAAACATGAATGCCAAAAACCCTAGACATCCAAAAACCTAACCCTAGGAGATGAAGCACCAAAAGTCATGTGGGCCCCGTTTGGGTAAGTGAGTACATCAACTTCCCGGGGTCGTAACTTTTGCATACGATCTCCGTTTTAGGCGTGTGATAGCTCGTTGGAAAGGTATTGTTGAGGAGATTAATTTTGGGGGATCCATTATTCCTTTGGATATAATCAAGAACCTCAATCTTTAAAAACCTTCATTTGGGCCCTGGAAGTTAAAAACTGCTAAAAATAGTAAATTGCCAAAATTGCCAGAAAACTATTTTGAGCCAGTCAGAAAAGGTGGGTGGCCACTGATATTCACCTGGATCACTTTTCGAATGGCTGGTCATGCCTTTCGGGTTGACAAATTCCCCTGCAACCTTCATGAGACTAATGGACGACATCTTGTGACCATTCACCAACTCATTTATAGTGGTGTACTTGGATGACATTCTGATCTTCAGCCAGACTTGGGAAGAGCACCTCCACCACATCTGACAGGTCCTACAAACATTGCGACAACACAAGTTGTGTGCCAATTTGGAGAAGTGCACTTTTGGCATGACCCAGGTTCAATATCTGGGATACATTATTGATGAACGGGGGGTGCATGTGGATCCAACCAAGATCCAAGTCATTCGATATTGGCTAGCCCCAACCACCGTAACAAAGCTTTGCGGCTTTTTGGGTCTTGCCAATTTCTACCGCAGGTTCATGTTGGGATTCTCTCATATCACTTGGCCCTTGAGTAGAGTCACAAAGGGAAGAGCGAAAGAAAAATTATTTTGGTATAAATCTCAACAGAAGGCGTTCGATGATTTGAAGCATCGCCTCTAATATGCACCAATGCTCACATTACCAGACTTGCAACAACCATTTGAGATCAAGACAGATGCCTCCAACTATGCTATTGGGGCAGTTCTTACTCAATAGGGGCATCTAGTGGCATATCACAACGAGACACTTTATGACACATTCTGGAAGTATCCCACTTATAACAAAGATATGTATTCCATTATGCAGGCTTGTCGACAATGGAAGCATTACATTTTGGGAAAGGAAACAACCATCCACACAGACCACCAACCCTTGTAGTTCATACATATAGAAGGGAAGTTGCAAAACAATCGCTATAAGAAATGGTCCACATACCTGCAACAATTTCACTTGAACATTAAATACAAGAAAAGAAGCACCAATAATGTTGTAGACTGCCTCAACCGACCCCCTATCATGGTGCTAACCATGGTCCTCAACTCTTGTGGGCACAAGACTTCCGATTGGTCGCTTCTCTACAAAAGTGATCCAGAATTCGGCCACACATACAATACGCTCTTGGAGGGTAAGCCAGTTCCTAATTTTCACCTTCAGGACGCCTTGCTATGTCACCTGGGACACCTTTGTGTTCCTTCAAGCGAGCGTTCCAAGATGATTTGGGAGGCGCACTATAGTCGGGTTGTTGGGCATTTTGGGGTCGAGAAAACCGTTGCTGTACTGCAAAAGTATTTCTATTGGCCGAACCTTCGACAGGATGTCGGGAAGTACATCAAGTCCTGCACTGGTTGCGCCATTTCCAAACCGACCATCAAGAAGAAAGGAATCTATACTCCATTGCCTACCCCTAGTGGACCTTGGGAATCCATCTCCATGGATTACATGTGGGGCATTCCTTCTACTAAGCATGGAATGGCTGTGTTTTTGTGGTCGTCGATAGATTCTCGAAGATGTCCATTATGATGACCTGGAAGAAGAATATCACAGCAGAAGCCACTGCTAAACTCTTCTTTGAATGAGTGTGGGTACACTTTGGGATCCCACAGTCTATCAACTCAGATCGGGACAACAATTTCCTCAGTACATTTTGGTCCAGGCTTTGGTCGATGCTGGACACCAAGCTCACCAAGTTCACATATTTCCATCCACAAACTGATGGCCAAACAGAGGTCATCAACTGGATGATTGTACACATTTTGCGCATGTACAACTCAAAGCATCCATGCGCATGGGATGAGAGCCTCCCCTATGTAAAACACAGCTACAACCAGGTCATCCATATATTGTTTTGTTGACTTTCCGAGTCAGTCATCCCTGTGTCAGTTGTACTTGGTGATTCTGTATCTTCACATCATCTCTTGGTGTATGTTTCATGTCAATAGATGGGGGATACATCAAGGCCCTCCTTCAATGTATCTCTTCCTATCAACTTCGACATATTATCCAAGAGAGGGACCTAGAAACCAACTAGTACCTTGAAGCTTGCAATCCTTAGTGGCATGCCTCCTCATGATCAACAATGGGTTTTCATCATTGACTTCTGATCAATTGATTCTAAGATTGTTCAACATCATATCCTCTTTTCACACTCACTAGATTTTACTAGGTACCTTGGGGTCAATATTCCTCATCGGTGGCCCCCCTTTCATTTTTTAATGGTAAAAAAAATGACTGGTAATCAGATGATTTCTCCCATGCTTGACATCAATTCATCTATTCACATGGTGTAGATTTGTACCATTAGGGTTTGGGATAGAGACATTAGGTTTAGGGCCACATCATTCCTTTATAACATCCCCTCCCAAGTTGTGATGGAGTATATGAATTATATATAGGTGCTTTGAAGACTTTGGGGGCACTCTCCTCAGTGCCCATTGTCTTCCTGATGTATATGTTGTGACATAGATCCACATTGTATTTTCTCATGGCTATGATCTTATTGATGACATGGATCCACTGTGTATTCTTTCATGTCCACGGTTTTGCATTTCATGTCATAGATTCATAGTGTAATGTTTGGTGTCCATTCTTTGATACTCTTCATAGTCTGAGTATGTCTACCTCGAGAATTGTCTATATATGATTTTATCCTTGGTGTTTGATTGCGGGTACTCTTTGACCACCGTAACAATTTTCTCTCTCCTCACACTGCCTCACATGGATACTATTTTATTGTAATGTGTTTTGGCCATCGATTCATTTTCCGACCTCACACATTAGGGGGCATCTGTTATAGCCTTAATTTCCAACCAACAGGGTCATAAGTGAACAAAGCATAAGATGAAAGCTAAGAGATAACTCTAGCTCAGGATTCAATATATTTTTGTAGGGCGTCTCTTTTCATACATGGACAATAAGCAATGTGTCACTGGTCAACTATAGTCACTACAAGGAGAACACTGTCTAGCTAAGGTTTTTGTAGAGGTTTTTAGTGTTACAAAATTTGGATTTTTTTTCAAAAAAACCTCCACTACAACCTCCTCTATTGGTTGCGTAGGTTTTAGCGGATGTTCCATATAACTAAAAAAAATTGGGCAGGTGGAGGTTGCATCAAAGGTTATTTTTCAAGTGCTTTTATTGTCAAAATGCATCAGTGCGCACACATAAATGAGAAGAACATATACTGGTGTGCATACCAGTGCACACACATAACTGATGAACACCGATGCACACACATAAATGATGAACACTGGTGCACACACATAAATGAGAAGCACTGGAGCTCACACATAAATAAGAAGCATCAATGCACACACATAAATGATGAACACTGGTGCACACACATAAATGAGAAGCACTGGAGCTCACACATAAATAAGAAGCATCAATGCACACACATAAATGAGAAGCACCAATATCGATGCACATACATAAATGAGAAGCATCAATGTGCAGGAATAAATGATGAGCACTGGTCCACACACATAAATGAGAAGCACTGGTGCACACACATAAATGAGAAGCATCGGTGCCCACACATAAATGAAAAGCACCAGTAATTTTATTTATTTATGCATTCACTGGGGTGTATTGTAATTATTCACATCTAAATATTTTAAAATGATACAAATATAATCGTACATTATGTCGTTTAAAGGAACATTGATTTCTCACAATTTTTATCACCAATGCGTATACCTCATAAAAATGCACTGTTTAGTGAGTTCAAAAGAATGTAGTGCAGCAATATGTATATATTTAAATTTATTATTTTTTCTTTCAAATTTTCAAGTAATCATCCCAAAATCAAATATTTGTTATAATAATATTGATTTTTATATTTTTGTTTTGAATTTTGATATAATGATTGTATTAATGCATTATTCAATGGATTATACCTCTATTATTTGTAACAATGTAAATCATCCATATATTAATTAATCATCAACACAACATTTGACAATAAAATAAAATAAGAAACTCATTTTATTATATATGAATAATTGAACCTTCGTCATGCAAAATATGATAGCGTAAAGGTCCACAATAATAAAAATGCAACCAATATGTAGTTTTTACACTCATAAGTAACATGTCCTCATGCAATTGGGACAATATGTCGAGTACATTAAACAAAATCCCTGATTTTCACAGACAAATATTCTAAAACATACAACTTGCAATAACATTCAATTATATTGATTATCATTCGACGTCATTTGAATTGCTATCATCGCTCAAGCTGCGTGCATGCCTCATTTTCTTCATCACTTGTAAGTGATATTGTACTTGTTGGTCACACCAACCAAACTAAGAGGGGGGGGGGGGTGAATTAGTGTGTGGAATTTTACAACTTTTCTTGTGTCAGGTTAACAATTATTTCAAAACATAATTTTACACATCATCATTGTAAGATTGTATGCATCCATTCACCAATGACATCTATCAATAATTAAGAGCAATCAATTCATAAGCACAATGAACACAAGAGATACCATATGTTGTATAAGCTTTTATATCTGTGACTACAATCACGGGGGTTTTCCCAGCACCAACTATTTTTTATCAGCACCAACTGAAGTAAGGAGCACCAACTCCAAGGAGAGCACCAACTCTCAAGAAAGAATCATCTTTCCGCAAGACTCATCTTGACGATAGAATGCAATCTATCCAACTAGAATTGATATAATAGTACAACCAACCCAAATACCATTCATCCATTTATTGAATCTTCTCCAGCTCATCATCAGAGATCTACAACAAATTCTCATCACTAGACTTCATCTTCTTCTCTGAAATTTACACCTTCTCTTTGAAATTCACACCTTCTCTTTGAAATTCACACCTTCTTCACTTCATCTTCTCTCTGAAATTCACACCTTGCTGTGCCAAAGGATCACCATAATAGAAATTAATGACCTCAAGTATAGATCCACTCATTCACCCACTTCCACACTCAATATTCAAATGAACTAAGCATAGTTGTATTTATACTCGTTCATGCTCAACTCTAGTTTAGTTTTAGGGTGGACTTGTGCCACAAGTTACAACTAACTTGTCCATTTACAAAAAAATTGGGACCACCATTGACCATCATTCCGGGTCTTCAACTTTAAACCCAACATACCGCCTATCACCGGAAAGGTCACGATGAGTTCCAACCTTCATATGATTTTAACAACTATCTGGCCTATTTTTCATAAATCGATCACAGGTATGGATCGATTTCCTTTGTCTCTGTGAATGTTTCAGAAATCGAATTCTATAGAGGCACTTCCTTCAAACCATTTACATGTTACTATATTTTCAAAACCATGAGCTTATTAAGTTAAGAAATGTTCCCAACGCCTCATGGCTTATGTGTTCCTAACCCATGACCGGGGGCTGGAACGTAGTCCTACGGTACTTCAACTTTTGGGCGATTTCTCTCTGATCCAATCTTTCGGAGTTTCAACTTCTCGAAGTGGTTACCTCTCACAAGTATTGATCCAATAGTTATCATGAATATCGGAACCGGATCAATGGTCTAGCTTCAATACTTACTTATCCTTCCACCACTTAATCCAAGGGTTGTGAATTAATCAAATCTTGAGATGGACGACCACTATTTAGTTCGGGACTTCGGGACTTCACGGCTTCGAAGGTACAGGTAATTTCTACTCCAATTTCCATCAGAGTTGGTCAGTGCCAAAGTGGTCAACATGGGAGTGCTTGCATCATATTTCCACTACGTTTTGATCTAACGATCATGTGAGAATCTAGAGGATCTTATATCAACAGTTAGCATTGATTTCGACCTTTGACACTTCGAGTAGTTGTTGGTTTCCCCCAAAGGATAAACTCCCAGAGTGATGTAACTTGCTGACATCACTACTAACTTGGCACTAGCCGAGTGGCTGCCACATGTCACCTAGATTCGTGACTTACATAACCTAAAGTGCCAACTAGACCTTGACACTTGTCATCATCTGATTGTGCCACATGTCCTCGCTGACGTGGTCTTGCTGACATGGCACTTGTGCTCCTCTTGGTCAAAGGTTCATATGAATCCTTGATCCAATGACTGTGATCAACTCTTAGATCAATGGTCCAAATTTATTTTGGCCTTCGGGACGTCGAGCCTTTGCAATCATTCAACCTTCGAGAGTGCATTTCACCAAAGTAGATCAGATGGCCGATATTCATTCTTCCATAGATGGATGATCCTGGTTTGTCCAGAGGTTTCAAACAAATCAACGACCATGAATTGGTTTGAGTGGAAAATTCTCATTCACTTCGGGAATTCAGATCTTTGGGACTCTGACCTTTGTATTCTTCCAAATCCCCCGGAGTAAATTCCGCTGAAGTGCTTATTATCACTTTCTGCTTGATAGATTTTCATAAGTCCAAGAGTTAGGACTATGGGCTTAGGCATAAAGGAGCTCCTCTCTTTGGGTATTCGGCTATTTGTGACTCCAAGGCTCTGGGGTAGTGGAACTGATGCCAACTATAGATATATTGGCAAGTGATGATCGATGGTCGGTGTGGATTTTCGAACCAAAACTTGCATGATCATTAACTTCAACCCTTACATCTCACAATGGTTCCCTGCCATTGATCTTCCCTTACTGAGATCCGATGGTCAAGACTTAACTGGATGTTGATCCGAAGGTCCTCCTTTGTAAATCCCAGATCTAATGGTCCTGGTTTGTCCCAAAATCTACATCAGTGGACATGATTCTCCCTTGATCCTTTTGTAGTTTTACTGTGGGGATTTTAATGTTGATTGTGTTTCTGCAATGTGATTTCCCTTATGAGATTTTTGGTAGATTCCTCTGCATGTTGTTCATAAAAACTCATCATCACTGCAATGCGCTTTCCCTTATGAGATTTTTGGTTTTGTACTTGGATTCTAACTGATTGAGATCATTGATCTGTTGGGAATTCGATCCCGATGGTGTTTTTTCATTACGTTGATCTCATGAAATCTAATACGCTTCCTCTCCTGAGATTTAGGTATATTCCTCTGCATGTTGTTCATAATAACGCATCATCACATCATAATGACATCGAATATTGACATCAATGACAATATGTCCAACAATATCCCCCTTTTTCATTGAGGGAAACACACCAATTTCATACACAAACTCCCCTTGTGATGATGCTTCTCTCCTCTGAAGTTACTCTCCCCCTTTGACATCAATGGAAAAAGGTTTATCCCCCTATGATTAATCTCTTTCTGTCTATACGTTGCTGACCAAAATTTGAACTCGGGTAACTCCCCCTACAATCATGCTCTACTTTCTATAACTGAATGACTCCCCTTGTCAATCTGCTCTCTTTTCCTCTGCCTGCTCTCCCCCTCTGTTTCTAAAAGGGTAGCTCTTCCTAACAAGGTCTCTCCCCCTGTAATCTCTACTGTACAGTACTCTAAATTCATCTAAGATACTTTTATACTCTGCTTGCTTCATGATGGTAATTCTTTGTGCAACAATTAACTCCACTCATGTTCACTTGTTTAGTCTTTTCTATTCACATCTGTGAGTGTCCTGTTTTCTTGGCCTTTGTTCTCCGATATTCTATTGTTGCAACTTCATTTTTCTTCCATGTTTCATTTACTCTTCTTGTCGTATTGTATGAAGCATTTCTCATTGTCTGTCTCCTTGATTTCCAACAGTACTGGGCTTTGTGGCCAAATCTACCACAACTGTAGCATCTCATAGTGTAATAATGTGCATCAATATGTCCAACAAGATTGCATTTCCAACATCTTACAATGTTGTTGAACCTACCAACTTGTTTCCTTCCATGATGCCTACAATCCAAGGCTTTATGACCATATTCATTACAAGAAAATCAATGACCATTAAAAAAAATTTCACACTTGCCCCTTTGACTCATCCTTGAAGGTGTCTCTTTTCTAAACTTGCTTTGAGGTGTAGGAGTAGCTTATTGATGTCTTCCTTGATCTGATCTTCTGAATATTGTAGTGTTTCTTTCATTCTTTAAACATGAAGGACCTGCATCAGACCTGTCTTCACCCTTTACAAATGAAGCACATACATCAAACCTATCTTCACCCTTTACAAAAAAAGAACCTACATCAGACCTGTCTTCACCCTTTACAAATGAAGGACCCACATCAAGCTTCATAGGAGTACCAATTTCTTCCTTGTTGTAGCCAAGGCCAGATTTATAATTTGGTGATCTTTGACTATCCAAGATCTCATCCAAGATCATAGAGCTGTTCAAGAACTTGACATGGGTGTTTGACTTCTCAACTTTATTTCTAAGATTCACAACTTCTGCTTCCATCTTATGAAATGCCTCTTCCCTTTTGTACAACTGGTTCCTCACTGCCTCCTCTCTTATTTTGGCTTCTTCAAGTTGGGTCTTCAGATTGGCATTGCTTTCTCTTAGTTATTTTAGATTTGCTAGGTTTCTGCTAAGTTCATCATCTTCCTTCTTCTTTTCTTTTGCTCGAATGATTTCATTCTTCAATCTCTGGATCTCCTCTTCTTTTTCTTCTAACTGAATATCTTGCTCAGATGTGGCCTTTTCATTGTCTTTGAGAATTTCCTTTATTTCCAAGATATGCTTTTGATTGCTAAGCTCATCATATTCCTTCTTCTTTTCTTTTACTTGAATGATTTCATTCTTCAATTTCTTGATCTCCTCTTCTTTTTCTTCTAATTGAATATCTTGCTCAGATATGACCTTTTCATTGTCTTTGAGCATTTCCTTTATTTCTAAGATATGATTTTGATTCTTTTCAAGAAATTATTTAGTGTACTCATAAAGATAGCTATAGTCTGAATAATCATGGTCATAGTTGTTGTTAACATTAATTTTCATCTTGGGCACTAGAGTATTTAGGTCTGCAAGTTACACGAGAGGCGCCCAAGAACAACACGGAAAAATCTAATTTCAGGCTTCCAAGCAAGTAAGCGGGTGAAATTACGTTATCTACGGCCCAGATTCATCTATAGAAGCAGATCGACGGGCGACGGAAATTAACGGTTAGCGGAGTCACGCCGGAATTAGCGTGATGGATAGCGCCTATATTACATGCAAGACAGGTTATCAGTCGCCCATCCAAAGGACGCGTGGTGCGAGATCTAGTCGCATCGACATTTCGACATTCAGGAGTTTGAAGGGTGATCGTTTCTCATCACTATACATCTCAAAACCCCGAACCCCGAAACACTGAAAGTGCCCAGAGTCGGGCCCACGGTCATGGCAATCGATCACAAGAGACACAGACTTGGGAAAAGGGTGTTGGCGTGCACCATGTGATGGGACAGGCCCCAAGCCTCCAACGTCATATCAACCATCCGATCCAGTTGGGACAGGTGGTAGCCAGACGACGTTTCGGGAATCGACATTTCGAGAGACAAGGGACCTCCCATCCACTGCGACAGAAATTGCCGAAATGCGAAATACCAATAAGTGCCTTTGAAGCTAAGTCCATGGTCCTAATGCCCAGTCACATCAAGCAAGCCTGGTAATGGAGGTAGCTCTCTTCTAACGCCAAAGGCCATCTTGACCATTCCTCTTAAGGACACGCGACACACATCCGTGCTTTCACAGTTTGGTTAATCGAGATTTCGAGGAGGAAGTGCATCTCGAACTCCCAGTGCCAGAAATCCCGAAGGGATCGGGACCGTTCATCTGAGGACATGCGTTGCAATATCTGAGCCACGAGAGGGCCCCCCCTACCTGTCATATCGCTTCCACATCGTTCCCTCCTCAGTTCAACGCCCTCTTGTATCCTGCCACGTCCACCCACATGGTCCCTCCTCGGCTCATTGTCCCCTCGCCTCCCTCCAGGTGTCTCTCCCCATCAGTCATCTCCACCTCATCACCTTCCACCATTCACACGTACCCCTGTGCTCCACGTCGCCTCCACCTGTGTCCTTTTCAGACCGCGTGGCATCCCTCAACTGATGTTATAGTTCCTGCCACTTCCTCCACAGTGTTCACACCTTCACCCCCTCGTCGTACCCTCGTCCACATCCGCCACAGGGGTTCCCGCATAGCAGTCCAACCATTCAGCTGATCCAGGTGGCACCAGGAGGAGACCTCCACGTCCCAGGAGGGAGAGTTGACTAAGACTGTTCCTGATCCCTAGATAACAGTTATTGCAGTTGATGGAGGTGGTTAAACATCGTCTCCGCTATAAATGGAAAGTTCGGCAGAGGACTAAAAACATGTCGATTCACCTGTAGGATAGTCAGGGGTCCAATTGCGTCTGCCAGAAGTGTACGATCATCCGGAGTCTCCATGCGCAGACTGTCAGAAGCCATGCAAATGTAATACTTTTATTTTCCATTTCTTGTTTTCGCTGCTGGGGTTTTGTTGGAGTATATGAAGGCGTTTTCGCCATTTTTTGTATTCCATCAGTGGTAGAGCAAATCTCCCGATTGTAAAGTTTTAATACACTCTAGTTCTCTAGTTATGTATCTGTATGTGAGATTTCTTGTTTTATGATAGACAATTTTTCTTATTCCATCTAGTTTCATCTCTTACCGAGAGAGTTCACTATCGACTGACTCGTGTGAATGTATGTGACTGTGTTAAGGTAAAAGATTCATTTTATCACCGTTACATTCTCTGGTATTGCCTCCATTTGAGCGTAAGAAGTTCCTACGTTCAAGTTTTTCTTCCACAGACGGTTAGAAGCTCGATGCCTATAACAACCCTCAACTTTTCCTCATAGAAGTCTTCCCCCTACTCACCCTTACTACAACTCACTGTCTGAAGTTTGACTTAGACCTCACCTACCTGTGCATGTCCAGCCTAGTTTTGGAATTAGAATGATATCGTTTTGAGTTTTTGTAACAAACCCACTATCATAATTTAAAAATTTTTGGAGTAATCTACCACAAATGAGAAATCTCCAGAAACCTGCATTAGTGAGATACCAATCCCTGGTTCAATATTGGGATTCGGGGTTTCCCATAACAAGGATTCGACGCATATTGAATCCCGAAATCTCGATCTTTGATTTCGCGATATGTTTAGGTCTTAATTAAACCGTCATTAATTAATTCTTTTAATCGCAGATTTAGAGTTAAATTAATTGCGTCGGCTTTCGGGGTTTGCGATTTCGTAGGGCATGGACGCCTTGTCCACGAAACTTGCGATATCCCGATACCCGATGCCACCTGTCCACCGTGGACTCTTCCGTGGGCCCCACTGTCCCTTGGCTTATTGGGAAATCACATTTCGCGATTTCACAACCCTTGTTGCTATGTTCCGGGACTCCCGATATCCCGATGCCCGATGAAGCCCTCTTGTGGAGCTTTCATCGATGGCGCTAGATGACTGCCACGCGTCATCGAAATGAATGACTCAAATCTCGTTGGGAAATCGCGGATCGCGATTTCCTGTTGCTCAATTTCCTTACCCTCGAAAACTCCGACGGATTTGACTCCTGGTCGGGATTTCCTCCGACGGTGTAGATCTCTACCACGTGTCCACTGAATGGATGATCCCGATCTTGTCGGTAAATCGCGGATCGCGATTCCGTGTGGCAAGAGTTCTATGTATGCGAAAACTCCGATATGCCGAACCCCGACTCCTGTAGATCCACGGACACGCGTCCCTCAAATGATGGACGGTCCTGATTACCCTTCGCTGTTTTGGGGTTTTCAATACCGACGTGCCTATGTCTTCAGAATTCCCGATTTTCCGATGGGGCCAAACGCCGATGGTCCTCAATGGTTGCCACCTGTCCCATAGATGGACGGTTCAGATTGTATCGGAAAATCGCGTATCGCGATTCCATGGTGCACGAGTTGCATGACTCCGGAAAGCCCGATATCCCGAACTCCGACTCTCCGGGATCTCTCGCCACGTGTCTTTGCTGTTTGGACGGCTCAGATCCTATCGGGAAATAGCGGATCGCGATTTCCTATTGCAACGGCTCTACACTCCTAAATTCTCCGATGGGTGAAATCCCGATGCCTCCGAGAACGCCGACACGTGTCCTGCCGAGATCAACGGCTAGGATACATTCTCAGAATTTCGAGAACCACAAGGCCTCGATTCTCAGACTTAAAAAAACCCCGATGACTCAGATTTCCCGATGAATCTCCCAGGACTCCTCCTATGCGCGCCTGGGCTTAAACCCTGCGCAACTTTTCTAGATCTAACGGCTGACGGGATTTTGTCAACCTTCACCGTAAGGTTCTGACCATCGGTTTCTTCCTCCTTGAAGACCTTGTCGAGAATGGCTAAGTATCCCTTCTACAAGGGGGAATATCTACTAGAGACCTATTCTAGGGCTTTCCTGGAGACGGATAGAGGAAAATAGCTTCTCGAGGACGGGCTGGGTGCCTAACTTGGCTCAATCTATGCATAACTAGACTTATTGATCAACGTAAGTCGTGCATGGTTTCCTCTGTGATAAGCATATATAAACTTATTCATATCACACACTACACAGACACTCTCATGCTGCAATCCTTTACAACTTCACAGTTCTATGAGTTAATATCTACTCCTTATCATCAAGTACTACATAGACATTCTTACACAGGAAACATTTACAATTCCACAAGTCTATGAACATATGTGACAACATATAA
>ML777531.1:1368615-1395784 GCA_009831015.1 Picea engelmannii | reverse complement strand
AGACTCTGCCCGATGTCCATATTGTTCATGACAATATGTTGCCTTTCGTATAGTGTCTTCTAGGGTCTTTGGCTCGTCGAATTCAATTCGGTTTCGGTATTCTTTGGGTAGCCCACTGATGAAGCGTTGTGCCTTAGCCTTCTTTGCTTTGATGTAGGGTACATATCTCAATAAGTCGAGGAATTTGTTGACATATTCCTCCATAGTAAGTTGTCCTAGTTTGAGTTCATAAAAATCTTTAGCCTTCTCGTTGAAATACCTTTCCGACAAATACTTCTTCCGGAAGTACTTATCAAACTGTTTCCAAGACAGGTCCTCCTCGTGGAACCCTTTCATATTCTTAAGGTCTTCCCACCAAATGGAAGCCTTTCCGTTCAGATTGAAAGTGGCCACTCGGGCCTTCAAGTTCTCTAAGAAATCATGGACTCTGAAATATTTCTTCAGTCCAAGTAGCCACGCCTCAGCTTCCTCTCCTTTCTTTATCTCACCGTCGAAAGAGGGAGGTTTGGCCTTTTTAAACTCCTCAAATTTGTGTCTCTTGGAAGTCTTTTGCTTCTTTTGTTTACTGCGAGAATAGGGACTGGTCCTGCTACTGGAAGAGCCTTCTGAATCGCTAGCTTCCTTCTCAGTGGAATCGTCTGGCATTGGTCCTTTACCTCTAGGGGGGACCTTTTTGGATGTGCTTCTTTCAGTGTGGCCAATGACACGACCACGATCCTGCATCTCAGGTTCATGCTGCATTTGTCGTTGTAGGTCAGATAGGCTCTGCAGTAGAACTGCATTAATTTTGGTTTGTTTTTCTTGTTCTTTCATCATCCTTTCATTATCGGCCTTGCAGCTTTGCAATTCGACCATGAGACTCCTCACCGTCTCAGCTAAGTCTGGAGGGGTTCCTATTGCTCTTCTTTCATCAGACTCCTCGTCTCTGTTGTGGGAGCCTTCTCCCACCTCTTGGTGAGTCACCATACTCTACGTTTGTAGATTCCCGCGGTTGATCGTCCGCCAGAATGAGAAGACAAATACTGGATATTAGTTAAGAATTAAATACATTTTATAATTTGTGCATAATTCCATAATTCTTTCACATGCATACACAGTCGGGTGTTCATATTCCAAGTTTTTAATCCTAGATAAGATAGTTAAGTCAGGGGTTACTCCTCATAGGAGTGTTTCGTACGAGGTTTATGCGCGACTGGTGCGACTGGTGCATGAGTCCAATCAGGCCGAGTGTTGTAACCATGCTTTGATACCACTTTGTAACACACCCACTATCATAATTTAAAAAAAATTGGAGTAATCTCCCACAAATGAGAAATCTCCACAAACCTGCATTAGTGAGATACCAATCCCTGGTTCAATATCGGGATTCGGGGTTTCCCATAACAAGGATTCGACGCATATTGAATCCCGAAATCTCGATCTCCGATTTCGCGATATGTTTAGGTCTTAATTAAACTGTCATTAATTAATTCTTTTAATCGCAGATTTAGAGTTAAATTAATTGCGTCGGCTTTCGGGGTTCGCGATTTCGTAGGGCATGGACACCTTGTCCACGAAACTCACGATATCCTGATACTCGATGCCACCTGTCCAACGTGGACTCTTCCGTGGGCCCCACTGTCCCTTGGCTTATCGGGAAATTGCATTTCGCGATTTCACAACCCTTGTTGCTATGTTCTGGGACTCCCGATATCCCGATGCCCGATGAAGCCCTCTTGTGGAGCTTTCACCGATGGCGCTAGATGACTGCCACGCATCATCGAAAGGAACGGCTCAGATCTCATCCGGAAATCGCGGATCGCGATTTCCTGTTGCTCAATTTCCTTACCCTCGAAAACTCCGACGAATTTGACTCCTGGTCGGGATTTCCTCCGACGGTGTAGATCTCTACCACGTTTCCACTGAACGGATGGTCCCGATCTTGTCAGTAAATCGCGGATCGTGATTCTGTGTGGCAAGAGTTCTATGTATGCGAAAACTCCGATATGCCGAACCCCGACTCCTATAGATCCACGGACACGCGTCCCTCAAATGATGGACGGTCCTGATTACACTTCGCTGTTTCGGGGTTTTCAATACCAACGTGCCTATGTCTTCGGAATTCCCGATTTTCTGATGGGGCCAAATGCCGATGGTCCTCGATGGTTGCCACCTGTCCCACAGATGGACGGTTCAGATTGTATTGGAAAATCGCGTATCGCGATTCCATGGTGCACGAGTTGCATGACTCCGGAAAGCCCGATATCCTGAACTCTGACTCTCCGGGATCTCTCGCCACGTGTCTCTGCTGTTTGGACGGCTCAGATCCTATCGGGAAATCACGGATCACGATTTCCTATTGCAACGGCTCTACACTCCTAAATTCTCCGATGGGTGAAATCCCGATGCCTCCCAGAACGCCGACACGTGTCCTACCGAGATCAACGGCTAGGATACGTTCTCAGAATTTCGAGAACCACAAGGCCTCGATTCTCAGACTTAACAAAACCCCGATGACTCAGATTTCCCGATGACTCTCCCGGGACTCCTCCTATGCACGCCTGGGCTTAAACCCCGCCCAACTTTTCTAGATCTAACGGCTGACGGGATTTTTTCAACCTTCTCCATAAGGTTCTGACCGTCGGTTTCTTCCTCCTTGAAGGCCTTCTCGAGAATGGCTAAGTATCCCTTCTACAAGGGGGAATCTCTACTAGAGACCTATTCCAGGGCTTTCCTGGAGACGGATAGAGGAAAATAGCTTCCCGAGGACGGGCTGGGTTCCTAACTTGGCTCAATCTATGCATAACTAGACTTATTGATCAACGTAAGTCGTGCATGGTTTCCTCTGTGATAAGCATATATCAACTTATTCATATCACACACTACGCGGACACTCTCATGCTGCAATCCTTTACAACTTCACAGTTCTATGAGTTAATATCTACTCCTTATCATCAAGTACTACATAGACATTCTTACACAGGAAACATTTACAATTCCACAAGTCTATGAACATATGTGACAACATATAAATTTCAAGATGCAATATGAGCAAAACACTTATCAGAAATAACTTTAGCAATGGAAGCAACTGCTGAGAGGGGTGCTCGTTTCCACCCAACCGTAGGCGTAGCGACTCCTACTGGATTTACCACTAGCCACCCCCGAGCCGAGACCACGACGTTCTGAGACTGTGTCTCCCTGTCTGCCAGTGACCAGGAGCGAAGGTTGCAATCCTCCCTCTCTGCGATCACTTACTCTGCGTAGCATTGCTAGAGTTCCCCTCGCGTCTGCCCCTTCTCAATCGCTTCTTCCATACGCCTTATCCTCTCGCGAGGTTGTGTGTGGCACGATTACCGTCGCACTGGTCAGTCATGATGGCTCTACGGATAAGCGGTTCACCTCCCCATCCCTCATCAAGCCATCAACCTACCAACCTGCAAGGCATTTATTTCAGGTCTAGCGAGCCGCTTTTGGTTCTCCGGGCCAGTGGAGTCCAAATACGGTATTTAATTCTTGGTGGAAGTTAACGCCCCTTTTCCAGGTGCCCTCCACCACCATCGTGGTCTCTTTTCTGCACATCCCCTCTCAACAGTTCTGCAATAAATTCAACTGTTATTTACAATCATTGACCTCTTCCTGCAGGTCCATTTACATCACATATTCATACTTATGAGTTTTGCCATAGTCCTTGGCCAGTTCAGTTATATTTACAATCTGGGGGAAACAGGGTGTTACAGTTTTCTTCCAGTTGATCACCCTCTACAAACAAATCGTGACATAAAACTGATGGGCGTCAGGCTCTGCTCCTGTTGCAATCTAGGAGTGACTTCTGACGCTAACATTTCTGGCACCGTTTCCGGGGACGAAGTTGAAAATTTTCCCCGAGATTGAACGACATTGAGCCTATGATTCTGAGGGTGCATCAACTTTCAAAGCCTTTGAATATTGCTACTGTGCACCTGGCGACTCCATTGTGATGACTCCACTGTGGCCAACCTGCCGTGTTAATTGTGGCTTTCAGAGACAGACACACGCGGTCCCATCCAAAATTGCCTCCAGCTACACCTAAAACTGATCCGGAGGTGGTTCTCAGAAAAGGAAAGGCCTCTGGAGGAGAAGCTTCTGCTGCCAAACCAGGTAATCTGCCATCCCCTTCTATTGGAGCTCCATTTTCTCCTCCTCAGTTTCTTAACATACCTCTTTCTGAAGTTTCACGTTTCTTGAATTTCGGGAGTGTTCCTACTGAGTTTTTCCATCCTGGTCTGGGATTGGAGGGAGAAATCCTTGTCACTCCCCTCTCCCCTGAAGCTGTACCTTGGCATAGACCCAAGACCACAAAATATTTCCCCACGCCTAGCTTTAACACTCCTCCTCTGGTTACTATTGTCACTTCTGCGCAAAGAGAAGCATCTGCTGACTTAAGCCCATTAGCCTTCTCCCTAAATCCCCTATTGTTTTCCATTCCAATATCCCCTTTTCGAGCTCCTTCTCCTCCAAGTTCTCCTCCACCTAATATTCCCATGGCAGGAGAAATCCCCCCCATGAGCAGCATGGAGGCTATAATAGCTGCTAGGTATGCCTGTACCCCTCTCTAAACTAGTTAAAAATGAAGACTTTAAAAGGTCCCTCTCCAAGATGCTACAATCTGAGCCCTCCCAACCTCCCTCAGACTCCATAAATCTCCAAGATGAAAAGCCACCAGTTGTCCTAGGTCCCATGGTAGAAGATAGAGATGATTCATCCCCCCCTTTCTACACATCCTCGAACATACATGATAAAGTGCTGCATAACTGCCTCATGGATTCAGGGGCTTCCCATAATCTTATGCCCAAAATAGTAATGGAAGAATTGGGGCTGGAAGTGATAAGGACTTATCATGATTTGTACTCTTTCGATTCAAGGAGGGTGCAATGCCTCGAAGTCATCAAAGACTTGGTGGTATCTCTGTTTCAGTTGCCAATGAAGAGTGTGGTCATGGACATTGTAGTGGCCGATGTTCCTCCCAAGTTCGGCATGCTGCTGTCAAGATCTTGGATTAAAAAACTTGGAGGAACGTTATAGATGGATCTCACATATGCTACTATTCCATTCTTTGGAGGGGAACATAGGAGGCTATACAGAGAAGCCCAACTTGCCTACATTGTTAGCGATGAGAAAAACCCTACCAATCACCCTATCTTTGCACTAGACACTGATTTGGGGTCTAGTTTGTTATAGCTCACTGATGCTCCTGAAGTCCCTTTCCAAATTAGAAAGCAACCCTTAGCTAATCACAAGGCACCTCCCCCAACCACCTCTGTCTGGAATTTTTTTTTCGACGGAGTTGCTTCTAGCGAAGGCACTGGCGTTGGAGTGGTCTTTGTGTCACCTTGTCAAGAAATCATATCCATGTCATACAAGCTTGAGTTTGAGGTGAATAATAATGTGGCGGAATATGAAGCTCTTGTTTTAGGTTTAAGGGTTGCAAAAGAAATGGGGATTGAGGAAGTAGCAGTGTTCGGAGATGCCGAGTTGATTATCCAACAAGTAAAAAACGCTTACCAGACTAAGCATCCTCTGCTCAGAGCTTACAAAGAGGAGGTATGGGACCTGATTGACAATTTCGTCTCAGATTTCAACATCTCTTTTATTCCGAGGGAACAAAATGCTTTGGCTGATTCTTTAGCTGTCTCAGCTAGCCGGTTCAGGATCCCTCTGCCACCTATAGTCAAATATGATGTTGAAATAAGATATAGGCCCGCTGTACCAGACAATGTCAAGCATTGGAAGGTATTTGAAGATGATCTTGAAATCGAAAGATTTCTCCAGTCTATCGACGAATTTTCTGCATTGCACATCGATCAGGATCCTGACCCCAAAGGTGACCCTCACCCTGAGGTGTTTTTAAATAAAATTGCCAATCACCAGATTATTCAGCTGCCTAGCAATCACATTCCGAGGGGATTAATCCCTTTAGAAATATTGTTCGATGGGAATTATGTGGTAGTAAAGGGTAGGGTTTCAGATGCAAATGATGACACAACCGAGTGCAACATTGGCACACAATAGGAGCCTAAGTTTGTCAAGTTGTCAAGCAGTTTGACCAAAGAATAGAGGGCCAAATATACTGAGTTATTAAGAGAATTTTCTGATGTGTTTGCATGGACCTATGAAGACCTCAAGACATATGACACATCCATCATTGAACACAAGATCCCACTAAAAGAAGGGGCTAGGCCATTTAGGTAGAAGCTAAGACAGATAAATCCCATGTTATTGCCTGTCATGGAGAAAGAAGTGAAGAAGTTGTTAGAAGCCCAAATCATTGTCCCCTTGAGATATTCCGAATGGGTGGCCAATTTGGTCCCGGTGAGGAAGAAAAGTGGAGAAATCAGTCTTTGCGTCGATTTTAGAAATCCGAACAAAAGCTCAAGAAAGAACAATTACCCCCTGCCTAAGATGGAACACACACTATAGAGGGTAACTGGTGCATCCAGGGTATCCATGATCGATGGGTTTTCTGGTTATAATCAGATATCAGTCATGCCCGAGGATAGGGAAAAGACATCCTTCACCACTCCTTAGGGCACATTTATGTATGACAAAATGCCTTTTGGACTAATGAATGTAGGAGCTACATTTCAGCGAGCCATGGACATAGCCTTCATCGGGGAGAAAGACCAGTTTGTGGTGATTTACCTAGATGACATCATGATCTTCTCCAGGTCTAATAAAGAGCAATGCTACCACTTAAGGAAAGTTTTCTCGAAATGCTGAAGGTTTGGTCTTTCCTTGAATCCCAAGAAATATTTGTTTTCTATGACGGAGGGAAAGCTCTTAGGCCATATAGTATCAGTAGAAGGAGTGAGAATTGATCCCAGCAGAGTGGAAGCAATTCAGACCCTATCACTTCCCAGGTCTAAAAAGGAAGTCCAAGCCTTTTTAGGGAAGATTAACTTTCTGAGGAGGTTCGTCTCAAATTTTGCAGAGCCGGTGAAACACATCACAATCATGCTTAGAAACGAAAATGAAGTGAAATGGACCGCTGAACCTAGGGAATCTTTTGTCCAAATAAAAAGGGCATTGACCGAGGCACCTGTGCTGATCAGCCCTGACTATTCCAAATCCTTCCTAGTTTTTTCTTTTTCTTCTTTTGATACAATAACAACAGTCTTATTGCAAAAAAATGAGGGGGAACGAGAACAACCCATTGCCTTCTTCAGTAAAGCATTAAGAGATGCAAAAATCAGGTATGAAATCATGGAGAAACATGCCTATGCCTTGGTGAAAGCTCTCAAATATTTTAGAGTCTATGTCTTGCACTCGAAAGTCACTGCATACGTTCCTTCAGCCTCTGTGAAGGACATCCTTATACAACCTGACATAGATGGGAGAAGAGGTAAATGGATTGCCAAGATCCTGGAGTTTTATTTGGATATTAAGCCCACCAAGTTGATAAAGGGGCAGGGTTTAGCCAAGTTGCTGGCTAAATCCAATTGCAAAGCCTTGGGGGTTAACTTCATCAATGCTTGTTCAAAAAATTAGCAAGCTGGGTCGTCCAACAAAGGTTCTCAGGGTGACTTATCGCTAGTAGAATGCACCTGGTATAGAGATATTTTGTATTTTCTGCAAGAGTTAAGGCCTCCTAATGGAATGGGAAAGAGTAAGGAGAGAGATTTAAAGCTCAAGGCGGTCAGATATTGCCTCGTTGACCGAGCCTTGTACTGGAAAGATCCTCTAGGGGTATTTTTAAGGTGCCTGAATCCACAAGAAGCTCAGAAAGTTATGATTGATTTCCATAGTGGCCTTTGTGGGGGGCATCATTTCTGGAAGACCATAGCTCACAAAATTCTCAGAGCTAGGTACTACTGGCCCACCTTGTTCATTGATGTCTGTAGAGAAGTTAGAGCTTGTATCAAATGCCAAAGGTTTTCAGGAAAGAAGCAACTCAACTCACTGCCACTAAAGCCTGTGGTAGTTTCAACACCTTTTCAACAGTGGGGGTTGGACTTCATTGGGGAGATTCATCCCCCTTCAAGTGGCCAACACAGATGGATCCTGACTGTGACAGACTATTTCACTAAGTGGATAGAAGCGATCCCCACCAGGAGCGCTTCTCACAAGGTGATTATCAACTTCCTAGAAGATATCATAGTCAGATTTGGCTGTCCTAGCAAAATTGTCACTGATAATGCTGCTTCTTTCAAGTTTGAGCCTCTGATTAAGTTCTGCGAACAGTTCAAAATTTCACTGATTCACTCCACCCCCTATTATCCTCAAGGAAATGGGCTGGCAGCATCTTCCAATAAAATCCTAATCAGGCTCATCAAAAGATTGTTGGAGGACAATAAGAGGGCCTGGGATTCAAAGCTCAAATTCTCTCTATGGGCCGATCGAGTGACAACGAAAAAATCCTTGGGCACCTCACCTTTTCAACTGGTTTATGGGATGGAGGCATTTTTCCCCACTCAGCTCGTCTTACCTGTGGCGAAGTTCTTTCAAGATTATGAAGGAGAGCCGGATCATATGGTCAAAAGGATTCATCAGATGGTGGAATTACAACAGATCAGGGAATAGGTGATGGATGTAGCTCATAGTCGTCAGCAGAAGGTCAAACAAGCCTTTGACAGGAAGGTCATGAAGAAGGAATTTGAAGTCGGGGATTTGGTGCTTAAGTGGGATGCACCAAGACATGATAAGGGAAAACACAACAAGTTTTATGCCCTATGGATCGGGCCCTTCAGAATCTCTGAGGTTTTCTCAAATAACACATACAGGTTGCAGGATTTGGAGGGTGAGGAGGTTCTTAGCAGCCCAGTAAATGGGAATTTTTTGAAGGAATGTTTTGTTTGAGCCTTAGATGGCTCCTTTGTTTGTAAATATTGTCCTTTTGGTTCTTTGTTTGTTTTTATTTTTTGGCTTAATAAATGACCCCATAGCCCAACAACAAGGCACTGGAACTGCAGATGAATCCTTAGAGCATCACAGGGATGACTCTATCCCCCTTGGAGCCTAATGTTAACATTAATTTTCTTCTTGGGCACCAGAGTATTGAGGTCTGCAAGTTACACGAGAGGCGCCCAAGCACAACATGAAAAAATCTCGTTTCAGGCTTCCAAGCAAGTAACCGGGCGAAATTACGTTGTCTACAGCCCAGATTCATCTATAGAAGCAGATCGACGAGCGGTGGAAATTAACGGTTAGAGGAGTTGCGTTAGGATTAGCGCGATGGATAACGCCTATATTACATGCAAGATAGGTTATCAACCGTCCATCCAAAAAACGCGTTGCGTGATATCTAGTCGCGTCGACATTTCGACATTTGGGAGTTCGAAGGGTGATGGTTTCTCGTCACTATACATCTCGAAACCTCGAACCTCGAAACGCCGAAAGAGCCCAGAGTCAGGCCCACAGTCATGGCACTCGATCACAAGAGGCAAAGACTTGGCAAAAGGGTGATGGCGTGTGCCATGTGATGGGACAGGCCCCAAGCCCCCGACGTCATATCAACCGTTCGATCCAGTTGGGACAGGTGGAAGCCAGACGACGTTTCGGGAATTGACATTTCGAGAGTAAGAGACCTCCCATCCACTGTGGTAGAAATCGCCGAAATGCGAAATACCGATAAGTGCCTTTGAAGCTAAGCCCATGGTCCTAGTGCCCGGTCACATCAAGAGAGCCTGGTAATGGAGGTATCCCTCTTCTAACATCAAAGGCCATCTCGACCGTTCCTCTGAAGGACACGCGACACACATCCGTGCTTTCACAGTTTGGTTAATCGAGATTTCAAGGAGGAAGTGCATCATGAATTCTCGGTGCCAGAAATCCCGAAGGGATCAAGACCATTCATCTGAGGACACATGATGCAATATCTGATCCATGAGTGGCCCCCCCCTGCCTGTCATATCTCTTCCACGTCGTTCCCTCCTTAGTTCAGTGCTCTCTCGTATCCTACCACGTCCACCCACATGGTCCCTCCCCGGCTCATCGTCCCCTCGCCTCCCTCCAGGTGTCTCTACCCCTTAGTCATCTCCACCTCAGCACTTTCCACCATTCAAACGTACCCCTGCACTCCACGTCGCCTCCACCTATGTCCTTTTCAGACCGCGTGGCATCCGTCAGCCGATGTCATAGTTCCCGCCACCGCCTCTGCAGTGTTCACACCTTCACCCCCTCGTCGCACCCTCATCCACATCCGCCACAGGGGTTCCCACGTAGCAATCCAACCATTCAACTGATCTAGGTGGCACCAGGAGGAGACCTCCACATCCTAGGAGGCAGAGTTGACTAAGACTGTTCCTGATCCTTAGATAACAATTATTGCAGTTGCTGGAGGTGGTTAAACATCGTCTTCACTATAAATGGAAAGTTCAGCAGAGGACTAAAAGCATGTCGATTCACCTGCAGGACAGTTAGGGGTCCGATTGCGTCTGCCAGAAGCGCACGATCACCCGGAGTCTGCATGTGCAGACTGTCAGAAGCCATGCAAATGTAATACTTTTATTTGATGTTTCTTGTTTTCGCTGCTGGGGTTTTGTTGGAGTATATGAAGGCGTTTTCTCCATTTTTTGTAATCCATCAATGGTAGAGAAAAGCTCCCGATTGTAAAGTTTTAATACACTCTAGTTCTCTGGTTATGTATCTATATGTGAGATTTCTTGTTTTATGACATACCGTTTTTCTTATTCCATCTAGTTTCATCTCTTACCAAGAGATTTCACTATCGACTAACTCATGTGAATGTATGTGACTGTGTTAAGGTAAAAGATTCATTTTATCACCGTTACATTCTCCAGTATTGCCTCCATTTGAGCGTAAAAAGTTCCTACATTCAATTTTTTCTTCCATAGACTGTTAGAAGCTCGATGCCTATAGTAGCCCTCATCTTTTCCTCATAGAAGTATTCCCCCTACTCACCCTTACTGCAACTCACTGTATGAAGTTTGACTTAGACATCACCTACCTGTGCATGTCCAGCCTAGTTTTGGAATTAGAATGATATCGTTTTGAGTTTTCTTCTAGTTGATCACCCTCTACAAACAAATCGTGACATAAAACTGATGGGCGTCGAGCTCTGCTCCTGCTGCAATCCAGTAGTGACTTTTGACGCTAACAGTTATATTCACCAAACCCCTAATCAACTTTCTGTTTAATCTTTGGTAGTTCTTCTTCTACTTATTCCACGGGATAAATGCTAACAAAACTTTCTTCTATTGTATCCGAATCTTCTTCTTTACTTGCAGAGGAAAATTCAATATCAACATTATTGCAATCATAAGATTGTGGAGATTCTTTACCTTTATTGATGGCTGGGTCTTCCTTCTCATCCTTGATAGGAATGTCTTCTCTTTTGATTTGATAGATATTCTTTAACTTCAACCATAAGTCCTTGGTGGATTTGCATAGTCCCTTGCTTTTTTTGACGGTATCTAATAGTCCATTGAAAAGAATCTTCAATGCCACTTCATTGTTCTTCCTAACTCTTCTTTGGGCTGAAACATTGGAGAGATTCTTTGAGGTAGTTAAGTGCTAGGTCTTGCTTACTACTGAATCCCAAACTTCATATCCTCTTGGCTTCAAATACTATTTCATATTTCCCCTCCATGAAGAATAATTTATTCCATCAAATAAGGGAGCTTCATTTGAGGAGATAACCATTTGTCCATCCATTTATCCAGAATCTACCTTCCAATGTTTAAACTGTACTGAAGGAACCTGCTCTGATACCAATTGTTGGTCACACTATCCACACTAAGAGGGGGAGTGAATTAGTGTGTAGAATTTTGCAACTTTTCTTGTGTCAGGTTAACAATTATTTCAAAACATAATTTTACACATCATCATTGTAAGATTGTATGTAGCCATTCACCAATGAAATCTATCAATAATTAAGAGCAATCCATTCATAAGCACAATGAACACAAGAGATACCATATGTCTGTATAATTTTTTATATATTTGACTACAATCACATGGGTTTTCCCAGCACCAACTATTTTTTATCAACACCAACCGAATTAAGGAACACTAACTCTCAAGAAAGACTTAGCTTGCCGATAAAATGTAATCTATCAAACTAGAATTGATCTAGTAGTACAACCAACCCAAATACCAGTCATCCATCTATTGAATCTTCTCCAGCTCATGATCAGAGATCGACAACAAATTATCATCACTAGACTTCATCTTCTTCTCTGAAATTCACACCTTCACTTCATCTTCTCTTTGAAATTTGCACCTTCTTAACTTCGTCTTCTATTTTAAATTTGCACCTTGCTATGCCAAAGGATCACCATACCAAAAATTACTGACCTCAAGTGAAGATCCACTCATTCACCCACTTCCACACTCAACTTTCAAATGAACCAAGCATAGTTGTATTTATACTCGTTCATGCTCAAATCTAGTTTAGTTTTAGGGCCGACTTGTGCCACAAGTTACAACTAACTTTTCCATTTACAACAACTTTGGGACCACCATTGACCATCATTTTGGGTCTTCAACTTTAAACCTGTCATACTGCCTATCTCTAGAAAGTTCATGATGAGTTCTAACCTTCATATGCTTTTAACAACCATCTGACCTATTTTTCATAAATCGATCACATGTATGGATCAATTTCCTTTGTCTCTGCGAATGTTGCAGAAATCAAATTCTGTAGAGGCGCTTCCTTCAAACCATTTACACATGACCATCTTTTCAAAACCATAGGATTATTAAGATAAGAAATGTTCCCACCACCTCATGGATTATGTGTTCTTAACCCATGACCGGGGGCTGGAACCTAGTCCTCTGGTACTTTGGACTTCGAGCAATTTCTCTCTCATCCAATCTTCCAGAGTTTCAACTTCCCAAAGTGGTTACCTCTCACAAGGATTGATCCAATGGTTAGCACGAATCTTGGAACTAGATCAAAGGTCTAGCTTCAATCCTTACTTATCCTTCCACCGCTTAATCCAACAACTATGACTTAATCAAAGCTTGATATGGACAACCACTATTTAGTTTGGGACTCTAGGGCTTCAGAGGTCTAGGTAATTGCTACTCCAATTTCCACCGGAGTTGGTCATCACTGAAGTGGTCAACATGGGAGTGCTTACATAATATTTCCACTATGTTTTGATCTAATGGTCATGTGAGAATATGGAGGATCTTAGATCAATGGTTAACATTGACTTTGACCTTTGATGCTTCGGGTAGTTGGTGGTTTCCACCGAAGAACAAAATCCTGGAGTGACGTAACTCGCTGACATCACTGCTGACTTCTCACTAGCCGAGTGGCTGCCACATGTCACCTAGATTCGTGACTTACGTAACCTAAAGTTCCAACTGGACCTTAAAACTTGTCATCATCTGATTGCTGTTGAAAAGTCAACAAGAAACATGTGTCTAATTTACTTTTCCCTTAAATAAATTGGACAATAGATATTAATCTATTATCTCATAATTACTTGAATATAATTAACTGAAATGGAAAATCAGTTAACTATGGGAAATTCAAGTTCAAAGGTTGGCTGATAAGACATGGAGGTGACTTGAAGTTGTAATAGAGTTATAAGTGCAGTTATGAGAGTTGTGAAGTAGTTTAACTCAGTTAAGTGAGTTAAGCCGAGTTGTACTAGTTGTAACTAAACTTGCACTAGTGATAGTTTAGTGAATTAATTATTAATTAATTCAAATCAGTGAACTCACATGCAACTGAAGATTCGCCATGGTTAACTACATGCATGTCATATCCAGTGGAGACCTAGTTGAGATAACATGTGAAAGGGACAATTTGGCTATCAATTGTGATTTGAGTGAAGTGCACTCATGTAATCACACATGCAGTGGATATGCTCATGAGCATGTGCAAACTAGGCAATTCGAATTCATTGTGAGAATTCTAATTGCAGGGATTGTGTAGAGGAGGCAGGCTGTTTGGAGACAAAATATTGGCACATGTATTTGTTGAGTTTTGTATGACAGTGTGAGACGATTGTATTGTACTGAGAGCTCTTGGATTAGAGTTTTGTATGAGATTGTTTTATGATCCATGATATACATAATATATGATAGTGGGGTTTTTAGCTTTACGCTTTCCCCGTAAAAAATTTGTGTTATGTGTTCTTGATATTTCACTTTGTGTTCGTGGTTTAAATTTCCGCAAGAATATTAGTAGAAGAGATTCTGTATTTAACAGTGGCACATAATTGTTAGATCAGGAGAATCACATAAAATACATTAATTTGTATTGAAATTTCTACATGGTATTAGAGCCATGGAGCTACGGAAGTGAGGTGTGAAAATAATAGTATTTTCGCAGGTCCCATCTCTGGCAGGGTGTGAACCTTAGTACTGGAAACTTCACACATTTCTGGTAGCATAAATTCTTGCACCCTACTAAAAGGAGAGGTGAGAACTTCATTAAGATTCTCGCAGGCTGCTTAAAGGAGAGTTGCGAACCTCCCTTACCCCGCAATACATTACAATGCAAACTCTCTCAAACATTTCACAGGCTATACATAGGTGAGGTGTGAACTTCCCTTAGGCTAGTAACTGGTCAGGTGTGAACCTCCCAGGGCAAGAAGGATTCCAGCATTTGAGTTTGTGGTTGGATAACATTCGAATTTGCAGAAGGAATTTTCTTGGTGCTACAGTTGATTCAAGATCAAAATGTCTTTCAATGGCTTTAGGTTGGAGTATGCACTCGAGGGAAGCTCGAACTACATTGCTTGGAAGGATAGGATGGAAGAAATACTCGAAGACAATGGCTTGAAGGAATACATTGATAAAGATGTTCCTAAGCCGGATGCGACATACATTGCAAATCTTTATTCATGGCAAAAGAAAGTGGCAAAGGCGAGGATGATTCTATTGGAGGGAGTGTGAGACCACATTTTCTCAAGTCTCCATGGGAAAACCACACCACATGCAATGTGGAAGGTTCTGATGGATCTGTTCCGAAACAACAATGACCATAGGAAATCTGCACTTAAAGATAAACTCAGGAATATCAAGATGGAGAAGGGAGACTCCATTCCAAAATATCTCATGAAGTTTGTCCAATGTCGGGATGAGCTTGGAAATGTGGGAATAACAGTTGCTGCTGATGATTTGGTGAGCTTGGATCTCCTAGGACTTCCCAAGAGTTGACACAGTTATCAAGAATCTGTCAATGGAAGGGAAAAATTGCCAGATTGGGAACGACTATGGTCGGATCTAGTGCAAGAGGAGTTTAGGCGGAACACTAGAGATGGATCTTCATCAAAGCATGATGATGAAGAGGATTGTGCTTTGACTGCCAAGGCAAGGAAAGGGAAAGGGAAAGGGAAGAAATTCCATTCAAAATCCGAGTCTAAAGTCAAGAAGTTGGATTTGTCCAAAGTGAAGTGTTTTCACTATCATGAACATGGGCATCTCGCTACTAACTGTTTGCAGAAGAGGAAGAACAAGACGACTGCTGGAGCTGCAACTAGTGAGGCTCTTGTCTCACAATTTGAACTTGATTTCTCTTTGATCGCATGCATGGCTTCAAGTGCATCAAGATCGGTGTGGTATTTGGATAGTGGTGCTTCCTTCCACATGACGGGAGATAAAGAGTCTTTCAGTGACTTGGAGGAGAAAGATCTCAGAATGAATATAGAGATGGACGACGATGGCCGATACAATGCGATTGGTATTGGTACCATTACCTTTTAGAGGGATTCAGGTAAACCATTTCAATTGAAAAATGTTATGCATGTTCCAGGTCTGAAGAAAAACTTGGTCTCAGTTGCAATGTTGGAGGACATAGGCTATGATGTTGTTTTTAGCGGTGGAAAATCCTACCTGCGACATAAAGAAATAGGTCAAGTCAAGAAGATAGGGATTCGAGTTAAGAATCTCTACATGCTGGAGGTAGATGGATGCAGTTCCATGGTGGGCAAGGCAGAAAAAGTGGTGAGCCGGGACGAGGGAGAATTATGGCATAGGAAATTGGGCCATCTTCAACATGGAGCCTTGAAGATCATGCAACAAATATCTACTGGACTTCCAAAGGGAACACTTGCTCAGTTAGATTAGTGCAAGGGGTGCACCCTGGGGAAGTATGTAAATTCCACTTTTCATGAAAAGGAGAACCATGCTTCAATGATCCTGGAGAGAATTCACATAGATGTGTGTGGACCATTCTCAGTTGCTTCAACAACAAAACATAGGTATTATGTTATTTTTGTTGATGAATTTTCTCGTAAATGCTGGATCTTCTTCATGCAGAAGAAGGATCAAACCTTCTCAAAGTTCTGTGAGTTTAAAGCATTGGTGGAGAAATATTTGGGGAAGCAAGTGAAGGATCTAAAGAGCGATAATGGTGGAGAATACACCTCTAACAAATTCAAAGAATTCTGCAACAGAGAAGGAATTCGAAGAAAACTCATAGCACCTCATAACCCACAACAAAATGGGGTCATGGAGAGAAAGAACAAAATGATCGTGGGTGCAACACAAGCGATGTTGCATGATCAGGGCCTACCAATGCATTTGTGGGAAGAAGCATGAAATACTGCAGTTTATGTGTAGAACTATTGTCCTCATAGAGTACTTGGCATGAGTACACCTGAAGAAGCTTTCACTAGTAAGAAACCCGATGTTTCTCATTTTAATATTTTTGGCTCATTTGTTTATGTGCATGTGACCAAGGATGCCAGGAAGAAGATGGAACCGACTGTTGAAGTTGGGATATTTGTGGGGTACACAGAAACACCCCATAATTATCGTGTGTATTTGCTTAATAGTAAGATGACTATTATGCGACGGTATATAAAATCCGATGAGGGGAAAGCCATGCGGTTGTCGCTTGGGAGGAATCTAGACTTGCATGCAGAAGAGGAACTGCTGGTTCCCAAAGATGAGTCTCAAGATGTGGATCACCCACATGAGTAGGTTCATGGAGTGGAGGAAACCACTCAAGAAAATCCATCCATCAGAAATGGTAGAAAGCGCACCATGGAAGCTGACATATTGAGACTAGATGCTGCACAGAATGTAGGAGCCCCTACTTCATAGCGCAGACAGAGATAGTCTCCTGATCGATTTACTGGATACATGGCTCTCATGAGAAAATGTATTGTGACTGAATCATCTTCCTTTCAGGAAGCAGTGCAGGATCCCACATGGGTTGATGCTATGGTAGAGGACTATGACTCCATTGTCAAAAATAGTGCATGGGAAATTGTCCCAAGACGGATCAACAAATCAGTGGTAGGTTCGAGATGGATCTACAAGGTAAAGCAAGCTTCTGATGGGAGTGTGGAGAAATACAAGGCTATGTTTGTGACCCGAGGCTTCTCATAGATCGAGGGGATAGATTATGATGATACCTTTGCACCCGTCACAAGGTACTCTTCCATAAGATCCATCCTTGCACTCTCAGCGCAGATGGGCTGGTGCATTCATCAGATGGATGTAAAAACTGCGTTCCTCAACGAGATCATTGAGGAAAAAGTGTACATTGAACAACTAGAAGGTTTTGAGACCTTTTATAGGGAGTCACATGTGTGCAGACTCAAGAGAGAATTGTGTGGGCTGAAGCAAGCACCCCATGCTTGGTACACTCAGATAGACAACTGTTTCATGGATTGGGCTTCACCAAAACTGAAGTAGATGCAATCCTATACCAAATTTTGGTGGAGGGTAAGCTCTTAATCATTGTTCTTTATGTTGATGATTTAATACTAACTAGTGATGAGAAACTGATACACTCATGCAAGGATGACCTTGCAAAGGAGTTCGAGATGAAGGATTTGGGTCTTCTTCATTATTTCTTTGGATTGGAAATATGGCAGCGAGATGGTGAACTTTTTGTGTCTTAAGGAAAGTATGAAAGGGAGATACTGGGTAAGTTTCACATGGAGGGCTACAAACCCATGGATACTCCTCTTCCAGGAAACTGGAGGAAAGAGGATGCTACTTCTGGAGAGGTAGTGGATGCTACTTTTTATTGACAGTTAGTAGGTTCGCTAATGTATTTAGTGAACATGAGACCAAACATTTTCTATGCGGTTAACCAGCTAAGTCAAGCGATGGTTAAGCCTACCAAACTCTTTTGGAAGGCGGGTAAGCATGTCCTGAGATATCTAAAGGGCACATCTGAGTATGGATTATGGTACAGACGACGGATGGGGTGAATTTGCATGGCTTCATGGATGCATATTGGGCAGGCAGCCCAACGGACAGAAAGAGAACATCAGGAGGGATCTTTAGTATCAGATCTACAACTGTTTCTTGGTACATCAGGAAACATAGATCCGTGGCACTCAGTTTAGCGGAAGCGAAATACATGACAGCAAGTCAAGCTGCATGTGAGGCTATCTAGATGAGAAAGATCTTGGTTGGTTTGTTTGGTTCTCATTTAGATCCGACAATGATTTGCTGTGATAATCAGAGTTGCATTAAACTCTCGATTAATCCCGTGTTTCATGACAGATCTAAGCATATAGATATCTGATATCATCATCTCAGAGATTGTGTGCAGTAGAAGATCATGTTTCTTCAATACATTCGTACAGAAGATCATGATGCAAACATTTTGACGAAGGCACTCACCAAGAGAAATTCGAATATCATAGAGACATGACCGGGGTGAAGGATAATCCATTTCTTGTTGAGAGGGAGTGTTGAAAAGTCAACAAGGAACATGTGTCTAATTTACTTTTCCCTTAAATAAATTGGACGATAAATATTAATCTATTATCTCATAATTACTTGCATATAATTAACTGAAATGGAAAATCAGTTAACTATGGGAAATTCGAGTTCAAAGGTTCACTGGTAAGACATGGAGGTGACTTGAAGTTGTAACATAGTTATAAGTGTAGTTATGAGAGTTGTGAAGTAGTTTAACTCAGTTAAGTGAGTTAAGCCCATTTGTACTAGTTGTAACTAAACTTGCACTAGTGAGAGTTCAGTGAATTAATTATTAATTAATTCAAATCAGTGAACTCACATGCAACTGAAGATTCACCACGGTTAACTACATGCATGTCAGATCCAGTGGAGACCTAGTTGAGAGAATAGGTGAAAGGGACAGCTTGGCTATCATTTTTGATTTGAGTGAAGTGCACTCATGCAATCACACATGCAGTGGATATGCTCATGAGCATGTGCAAACTAGGCAATTCGAATTCATTGGAGAATTATAATTGCAGGGATTGTGCAGAGGAGGCAAGCTGTTTGGAGACAAAATATTGGCACATGTATTTACTGAGTTTTGTATGACAGTGTGAGACGATTGTATTGTACCGAGAGCTCTTGGATTAGAGTTTTGTATGAGATTGTTTCATGATCCATGATATACATAATATATGATAGTGGGGTTTTTAGCTTTACACTTTCCCTGTAAAACATCCGTGTTATGTGTTCTTGATATTTCACTTTGTGATCGTGGTTTAAATTTCCGCAAGAATATTAGTAGAAGCGATTCTGTATCTAACAGTGGCATATAATTGTTAGATAAGGAGAATCACAGGAAATACATTAATTTGTATTGAAATTTCTACAATTGCGCCACGTGTTCTTGTTGATGTGGATCTCTTGACATGGCACATGTCCTCCTCCTGGTCATAGGTTCATATGAATCCTTGATCCAACGACTGTGATCAACTCTTATATCATTGGTCCAGATTTATTTTTGCCTTCGGGACTTCGGGCCTTTGCAATCATTCAACCTTCCATAGTGCATTTCACCGAAGTAGATCAAATGGTCGATATTCGTTCCTTCGTAGATGGATGATCCTGGTCTTTCCATAGGTTTCAAACAAATTGACAACCATGACTTGATTTGAGTAGAGGGTTTTCGTTTACTTCAGGAATTCAGAGCTTCGGGACTCTGTCCTTTGTAGTCTTCCAACTCTCCCAGAGTAAATTCTTCCGAAGTGCTTATTAGCACTTTTTGCTTGATAGTTTTTCATAAGTCTAGGAGCTAGGACCATGGGCTTAGGCATAAAGGAGCTCTGCTCTTCGGGTATTTTACTATTCATGACTCTGGGGTAGTGGAACCAATGCAAACCATATATCTATTGGTAGGTGACGATTGATGACCGATGTGGATTTCAGAACCAAAACTTGCACGATCGTTACCTTCAACCCTTGCATCCCGCAATGGTTCCCCGTCGTTAATCTTCCCTTACTGAGATTCGACAGTCAAAACTTAATCAAATGTTGATCCGAAGGTCCTCCTCTGTAACTCCCAGATCTGACGGTCCTGTTTTGTCCTGTAATATACATCAATGGGCATAATTCTCCCTCAATTCTTTTGTATTTTTGCTGTGGGGATTTCAATCTTGATCGTGTTTCTGCAATGCGCTTTCCCTTATGATCTTTTTGGTATATTCCTCTGCATGTTGTTCATAACAACTCATCATCACTGCAATGTGCTTTCCCTTATGATATTTTTGGTTTTGTACTTGGATTCTAATTGATCGAGATCATTGATTTGTTGGGAATTCGATCTCAATGGTGTTTCTACATTGCGCTAATCTCGTGAAATCTAATACACTGCCACTCCTTAGATTTAGGTAGATTCCTCTGCATGTTGTTCATAACAACTCATTATCACATCATAATGACATCGGATGTTGACATCAATGACAACACATGAATGAAAATATGTCCAACAATACTTTGGTTATGTAACCTAATGTTTTCTTGATAGACTTGTTTTTATGTTCAACCTCTTCATGTTCCATCTACAAACATAGAAATGAAGTGTAATAAGTATATATATATATATATATATATAGTGGAGTATACATGATTATGTAGATAAAAAAGTGTACCATAACAATGACTGTTTCATAAACAAAATGCATTACTTTGAAGCCATGCTTCATGTCATCTCTCAAAATCTCTTTTGTTGGATGCACTCCATTCTTTGTTTCATGCATGTTTAATATGCCATGCAAAGCACAATCGATGTAATTAATATAAAGGTTTCTCGTTGTTCCGTTAATTATAAAACAAGAGAAGTTAAAAAACATAGTTACTTAGAAATTGGTCAATTAAACCTTGAAACTTCAACATATACTCACAAAACATACTTAACCCAATGTCTATCAATTCTTCAGTTGGATTTTTTTTGTATGTTAGCACCTATTAGAAGACATCCATGAATGAGTGTAAATTAATCATTTAAATATAAATATCATAACCAAGATGCAATTTTAAGTAAGATCGAAAAATTAAGTACTTACAAACTTTGTGATCAAACCTTTTATTCCTCATCATCTTGTCTTATGTGTTGATTGGGTTTCATTTTTTTTTTCTTTTTTACAATAAAACAAAATTAGTATTTCACGAGATACTTAAATTCGATGTACATAAAAGAATAAATGAATGATTACATATCTATTATGCACATTGTAATTGTTAGGATGACTCCTCCTACGATGCAATTATGTTCATTTCTTTTACCATCTCCTTGTACACTTTGTTGGACATCCCCACCAACATGTATTGGTTTTTCCCTCATTTGTCCCTTGGAATTTTCTTGACATGCCTTAACAAACACACATCATTAATTTAAAAATACAAATAATTCAAACATATTAACTTTTTAATATAACTTTAAAAAATTCACTACAAGAAAAAGACCCTCTAGCAAAGGTTTTTGTGGAAGCCCCTATAAAAATAGCCCGAAAATCTGTTTATAGTAGAGGACACTAGCGTAGGCGAGAAGGTGGAGGTTTTAGTGGATGTTTTTTTATGGTGATTTTATAAATACATAATGCATCGATGTGTTTTCTACTACGAATGCACCAGTGCTCTAAAAAATGGCACACCCTGGTAGGGTTATTTAAAAAAAAATATACGGTGCGCTACTTAAATATTCACGCACTGGTGGGCATCGTTGCTCTAAAAAATGACGCACTGTGGTAGGGATATTTAAAAAAATATACTATAGTGCACTATTTAAATAATGATGCACCGTTGCGTCTATTAATTGAGTGCACCGTAACAGGGTTAAATAAAAAAAAAATACCAGTCATAAAATTCATTTTTACCATTTTCAGTGTTGTAGAGATCTCAAGCACCGGTGCAACTTTTTCCTCTCTAAAGCACCCTGTCATCGGTGCTTCTCTTTCTTTCCTTCCTTCCATCCATTTCTCAGTGCGTGGCTTTCAAATTTTTTCAAATGGTGGATAAATTTGGTTTTTTGGAAAACGTGGAAACCTTGCCTCTCCGAAGAGGAAATGTCTAGGTAGTGTCTTTATTTCTTTATAACTTAAACTTTTAGCAGATTAAATTCAAAATTCAGTTAAATTTCCACTGTTTTTATTTTATTTTCTATGCGGTACATTCAAGTCATTCGTCTCGCACCGCAGACGGTGCACCCTAAAAATTTATAGGGTGCACCAAAACACAATGCCTAGTATTTTTTAGCGGTGCGTTTGTAAACTCTAACACACCGGTGCATTGGGTAAACTTTAACACACCGATGTGTAATTTTACCGATGCACTACCTAAATTAATATAGTTGATTTTTTGCAGTGCGTCAAAATAATTTTAATGCATTGGGGTGTTACGTTAAACGATGCACCGCATAAATCAGATATATTATTTTATGCAGTGCGTTGGTAAACTTACGTACCTGTGTATTAATGATTACCCAACGCAAGTCACTGTAAAACATTAGAGCCTAAATCCCAAAGTACCGTAATTATCAATTTAAAAAAAATTATTGGTGTGGTACGTTACATTGCATAATTATTAATGTAACACACCGGTGCATGTCAGGAAATGATACACACCGTAGTATTTTTTTTTTTAAAACTGGTTTTACGGTGCTTTAGGATTTTAAGTTTTTATTATTTTAGGAGGTGCGTCAATTAACCTTAATGCACCAGTGCGGTAAGAGTATACAACACACTACATACAATAATTTAACAAATTTTATACGATGTGTTATGTTACATGTGTGCACCGTAGACGGTGCTCACAAGTAATATACACATTGTGGGTGGTGCTTGACTGTTTTTCGGGCATACTGGTGATGAAATTTACTTATTTTTTGAAGAAAGTTATTTTTTCGTATTTTATAAATTGCCAACTTTTGAATAACTACTATTGTTGTAGTCATTCTTAATTAGTGAATCTGGACATAGTGGAAATTGAATAGGTGGTTGATCCAACCATTCTTGGTATGCTTCTTCTCCGAGTTATGCTCTTATTGCAACCTTCTCTCGATTTGACAATGTAGTGGGGTGCAACGGAAGATGATAGGTAGGTCGCTCATCATCATAATCCTAATTTCAGAAATATTGAACATTAGTACATCAATGATATTAGTAAGCACATGTAATTGGTTTGTTCAAATTACTTTATACCAAACAATTATTACCAACGATGACCCATGATTATGGTTGGAAGATGACATGTTACAATTGGAAGGGTAAAGTGGCTGTCCATTTTCATCTACCAACTGCTTGCGGTATGTTTCTCCTGATAAGAGATTCCAACATTTTTGAATTGGTGGAATATTTTTTTCATCTGAACTCGAATTTGAATCGGGATCCTACAAATTTGGATACATTTTTATTCAGATTGACATGGATAAAAAAAATAAATTCAATTAGATAATCGAAATATAAATAAAATCCGAACTTACTGGAGATGGAAAGGGAGAAATCCATGATGGATTTTGAGCAATATGGAATGGGATGGTGTACGCATAGTTGACCATTTGATACTATAAGTTTTTCTCCTTGCGTTTGAGAAAAATCAACAATAAATTTTTAAGAATAAGGTGAATTTAAGCAGAAAATGTATATTGTAAAGCACTGCAAGTCATGTGGATGCATCCTAAAAGATAATTTAAGATTAATATACTATTTTATGTGCAAATAAAAATTCATATAACTTTTAAAGAATAATGGTGCGCTTATTTAAACAAAAAGCACCAGTGCGTCTATAACAATATAAAGCACTGTAGCATTTAATTACTAATTGAACTGGTTCTTAAGATTTCAAATAAATAAAAAGAATTATATGATATCGCTGCTCTAAAAATATTTAGTGCACAAGTGCTTTGTATAAACAAACGCACCGATGCGTTGTATTAATAAACGCACCGATATTTCGAAAAACTTAAAAAAAAGTGCGATTTGTTTTTTAACAATTGAAAATGAGCGGGAATTTATTTTTCAAAAATTTAATTTCATAAAGTACTTTAAATAGTAATAAGTTTTTCATTATTTCATTCTTTTACCAAAATTTACAAGGGTGAGATTTGCAAGAGAGACATACCGGGGAGCACTGTGGAGCAACATAATACTTTGGAACAACATAATTATTCAAAATATTATAATTTGAAGGGTGTGGTGATTCACTCAAAACCCTTTTCATAAAACCCTTTAAATAGTATTAAGTTATTCACTATTTCATTATTTTGTCAAAATTTACATGGGAGAGATTTGCAAGAGAGACAAACTAGGGA
This sequence comes from Picea engelmannii, assembly GCA_009831015.1. Lineage (NCBI taxonomy): Eukaryota > Viridiplantae > Streptophyta > Pinopsida > Pinales > Pinaceae > Picea > Picea engelmannii. The sequence continues at coordinate 1,371,372 of ML777531.1, read as the reverse complement.
GCATTATGGAGCAACACAATACTTTGGAACAACTAAATTATTCAAAAGATCAGAATTTGAAGGTTATGGTGATTCACTCAAAACCCTTTTGGAGCAACAAAATTATATAGACGATTAAAATTTGAAGGGTTTTGTGATTCACTCAAGACCTTGCATAGTAAACATTTTAAATTTTACTGTTGATTTTAGTAATATTTTTTTTTACAATTTGTATCCCTATTTATATTTAATTAAAATTAAAAAAATTAAAATAAAAAAATTCCATACTTACCTTAAACCCTTGCTTCTTCTTGCTTATGCGATTGCAAAATTTCACCTTATGGTTTAACTCCCTCTATCACTTCACAATTAGAGATTTTCATTTTGGGCATTTTAGATTTAATGGGTTTGTGTTTCTATATATAAGGTGTTTGGCATGTGCCCCGGATGGGGTGTTAGTGCGAGCCAAATGGCGTAAAGAGGGAGTGCGGTCAGGCCAACAAGGTAGGGAGCCACGTGATGAGCTCGTGCCAATGACCGTCGCCTCGACCCTGCATTAATTCGACTTCACGTCGCTGCAACACCATTAACTTTGGTGCACCCGATCCTCTTTACAAACTTCTCTATGGATTTTCCATCTGCAATTGCTTCTCATCCTCGCTCACAGACCGACTCCCACATCCCTCCGCTACCCTGGCCTGTATTAACCTAGACTTTCATGGTGCTCATAGCCCTTGGCCCTCTCCAGGCTCTCTGCATTTGCCTGGAGCACTTAGTCATTTTTCGCCTTCAAACGAAGAAAATTATGTCACGTCAAAGAGGACGGTCGTGAAGAGGCTCTCCATGGCATCCTCCTCAGCCCCGAGCCTCTGTTTCTCCCCCTGGTTCACCCTCCATGATCTCCTCGCCGCCTCTACAGTCCGAGCTAACACCTCTTGCCTCCTCCACCCCGCCTGCCTTCCAGTTCGAATGCTTAGCCATTATTGATAGCTCACCGGGCTCTTCTTCGCGTTACCTTGCCATCCCACCGAACTCCAGAACCATCGAACCTTCCCTTGCATCGGTAGATGGCTCTTCACGACCTCCCATGGGGGCGCCACCTCATTTTCTAAGTGCCTGAAACAACGCGTACGCGTCTACTGACTCCATCCCTGACTCGCAACTGAAAGAAAGTTTAACCATTCTCTATGGTCTGGTCTTCGAACTTCGTTAGGGAATGGAGGACCTTCAATTCCGACTGCAGATTATGGATGGAAAGATCTCGACCCTCCTTCATATTTTATCCACCTTCCGGGATGATTTCCCCTCCAACCTAGAAGGCGCGGCTTCAGCAGAGGAACCCCATGCAGAGAGCGACGATAGAAATGCTCAGCTGCAACGTTCAACAGAGGTCGTTGTGGAGCAGGTCAAGCATGAGGACACAGAGGTTGCGACAACTACATGGCAGCATGTGTACAGTCCGCCTGGAGACACATGGCTAGCTGCTAATATGGACGAGAGCAATGTGGACGCTGACATGCATTTGGAAGGCAAAGGGACACCCATCGAAGAGGAGCCTTGGTACGCGGCCGTTCTAGCCACTTGGCCAGGTTACTCGCCAAGTTTATGACCCCACAGGGGTTCTTTTCTTTTTTAATAGTTTCTTCTCCTAGCTGTAGCTTAGGCAGCTTAGTTCTGTTCTATAAGAATGTTAGACTATCAAATGCTAGACTTACCCGACTGGATGAACTGGTTTCCCCTCTATTGGGGTAGTTCAGTAACTACAATGCAGTTGTTTTCAAGTTTTTGTAACTCTGGTCTGGTTTTTTGAAGGCCCTTTATATATAAACTCTCTTACTTACAAAAAAAAAGAAGGTGTTTGGCATGTGATGCAAGGGGACCGCTTATTCCATTAGATCCAAACCCTGTCAACCCTGTCACATTTTTATTTTAAATGGTTTCTGGTTATCAGTGCACCAATTTGACTATAACGCACTGGTGCGCTTACTAATAAAGCACACTGGGAATGTTGTAACATAATTTAAAAAAAAAAAATCGTTCATCAATGTGTAATTTTTTTAGTTATTTTTTCATTCATTGTATTTTTTGTTTTCGTTTTTTACTCTATGCATGGTGATGTTATCAATACATATTGCATCATTGTAATTTAAAGTTTTTTTTTTTAATTGTTTTTCCCTGTCGATGCATTTCCTATATCGAACGCACCGGTGCTTTCATATTATTAAAGTGCACGGGAAACCATATATTTTTTTTAAGATGAAAATTATGTGATTTATTTATAAAATATATTTAATAGCTTCTATATTGGATGGTAGAGGTTGTATATTGATAAAAAATGTGTGAGAATAGTTCAAGTAACAAAAATTCTGATTGACACAATGATAACACATCCAAAGAAGAAAAAAAAGACAAGTTCTTTGTAAATTCTATACAAAATTAATATGTAAGTTGAAGTAATATGGATTGGTTAGTATGTGTCATGTAGAGCCACACAATGAGGAAGCTCGATAAGTTTCTTTGTGATATAAGTGTAGAAGAGCGTAAAAGATTGATGGAAAAATTGAAAAGGATGAATGAGGTGAATGGAAACATACTATTCAATATGAGTTTTATTTTATTTTAATTAATAATATACTTAAGAATATTAGATAACATGTTTCAAACAATTTATTAATTCACATATCTTTAATGTTCTATAGGGACCAACAACGAAGGAACACAATGTCATCTTAAGAAAATAAAATTATAGAAGATGTAAATGATGATGAATTGGTCCTT